>JBAMJV010012742.1:0-31053 GCA_037951105.1 Echinarachnius parma
ACAGGGCCACTGCTCTCATAACCCCCATCCTCCTGTAACGCTACTCACCCCTCCCCCTCTTTATTTGTTGTTCGCTTTGACAAGAACACTTTCATTTTTACACACAGTTATCTGTGTGAGATGTGAAGTCATCGCTATTTTTGAGGGGGAATAGTAAATTGGTCCAAAGCGACCAAAATCTTTTGGAACGTTAACGGTTCATTTGTGTGTGTTCTGTATATTCTTCTCAAAGATAAAAGCATTACCGAAGTTCTCCTTTGTTATTATTATTATATTTAAAAATGATTTTAAAGTAACCTCGGGGTGTCATGATATATAGGCGTTCAAGTCGGGTGAGGAGGGGGGGGGGGGGAGGGGGGGGAGGGGGGGGGGCGCTTAGCCGCTGTATCCTCAATGAATTTTTAAATTAATTAATATTCGGGTAAAGTTCTAAAATTTGGACAGACCCATAATATTCGGGCAAAATGAGCTTATTTGGGGGCAAATTAGCCGATATTATTGTTGAAGACAATGCAGAAAGGACGTTATTCGGGCGCACGACCTCAGCCCCCATGGAACAAAAGATTTTTTTTTTTTTTTTTTTTTTTTTTTTTTGTGCTTGTCAAGTGAAGAACAAAGAAAATAAAGGATGATATTCGGGCAAACAAACTTCAGACCACCTTCCCTCGCAATAAAACAAAATTATCGTTTGCCCCTAAATAGAAGTATGCCGTTCTTGCACCTTTATCTTGATCTAACAGCGACCTTGAGAGCTTTGACTGCAGCTTTAAAAAACATGTTTGCAGCATTTTGAAAATGACTTTGTGCCGGGTATATCTTTTGCATTTTGGTCCTTTTCATCAAAAAATTAACAGTTTGTTTACGAAGACAAGTAAAGCAAATTCATCTATGTCATAATGCATCGTTTATATAGGGTATTGATGATGATATCAAGGATGAGATACCCACGGAAGTAGATCATCTTTCATAAACAAAATCACGTCCGATGTCAAACTCTTTTGTTTGAATTTGGACACTGACTAAACGGTTATGAATTATTTAAACCG
The DNA here is from genome assembly GCA_037951105.1 of Echinarachnius parma. Lineage (NCBI taxonomy): Eukaryota > Metazoa > Echinodermata > Echinoidea > Clypeasteroida > Echinarachniidae > Echinarachnius > Echinarachnius parma. Next base: position 1,047 of record JBAMJV010012742.1, read on the forward strand.
CTGAGATTCGTTTTATGTCAAAAATAGGAAGTGCAGCGTGTCCTTGACTGCTTGACATTAATATGATCACTGCTCGGACAAAATAAAGGGAGGCAAGAAATAAAATGGGGTATTTAACAAAATATATATATTAAGCTCTTTCAACATTAACAAGGGCGAAAAATATTCAGATTTCTGATCAATCATGCAAATTCAACACGAAATACTAGAAGCCAAATCTCGTAAAAGGTAATTTTACTTATCGCAAGATGAATGTAACCTTAAAGGGATCTATAGTTACTTTGTTGACATGTGCAACAATTGACGAATGGTTCATAAAATGTGCATTTTTGTGATCTAAACTGTGCAATAAGGAACGTGTGAAAATGTCACATTAAATTGATGTTTTGGCCGAATAATGAGCGAACACAGACACATTGCATTGACTTAGTACACAGCTTATAACTTTCCAGTGGATAATAAAAAATCTGCACACTTCAATCGTAAATTCGAAAAACCCAAACATGTTTCATGCCTCTATTGGTAATACGAATACATCAAGGTATTGAAAGAACCCCTAGAGTTCCGAGTAAGTTTTGTGGATTTGGAGAATGTTACTAAATCCATTTCAAATGTGCCAAAACACGATTAAAGCTAAAGAGCAGATTTTGAAAAAAGTTTTTCGCGTAATAAGTATGTACAGCCCATCGTTCGGAAATTATCAGGCATATATTCAAACCTGTCTATGGTAGCTAGCCTGCATATAGTGATCCCCTAGCTGCATAGAAAAGAAATGGGCTGCAGCCCCATGTCATATTCGAGAAACGAATGTCATTTTTAGTCAAGCTCATAATCTGGCAATCTCACGCCATTTTGGGGCAAAACAGTGTCAAATCATGTCATAACTGGCAAGATCATGTTTTTTTCGAGCAAAATTATTAAAATGATACCATTGACATGATTTTTCATGCAGCTTAGTGGTTGAACATGTTTATTTGTATTACTATGTTTGTGTTTGTTTTGCTTTTCATGTGACGGAAAAAATATTTGGGCAAAAGACCGCATGCAGCCTGGTCACTGGGTGCCGCCTTTGTAACCAATCGATGTCCGTTCGTGTCATCCAGCAAGACATTCAAGTCATATTGCTGCTGTCTACCCAGGAGTGTTTGGGTATCTTGGTGGGGTATAAATAAGCCCGATGCGCTAATATGCTTGCTCGCGGCTAGTATGCTTCCCTGGGAACTGTGAAGGTGATCGAGATCTGACCATTGCGTGGGTTGGATCTGTGTCCGAATGACCAGGGCCCTGTTTTCTTGAACTTTTCCAATTATTGTAAATGTTCAATTATTGTAACTACCATGGCAAGAACTACAATGTTTCATGCCGATTGGCTGTTGACATGGTAGATACAATAATTGGACAAGTTTTACGAAACGGGCCCAGGCCAGGAGTAATAATACTGATTGCGAGCCACAAATTGTCTGCTAACAGATTATTTACACGTCATCAATATTGAATAATTAGTATTATTTAAATATATTTATACAAACAGTATAATAAACTAAGAATCAAAGCCGTAATTTTTGTTACTTCTGAAAAAAAAACCTGTCCAGGTGTTTGCTTTTAATCCGCAAAATATATTTTCACCGATCGTTTTTCATATGTATTTGTCTTTTAAACAAATTTCACTTTTTTACAACTAACTATGTTTTATCATTTGCTTCTCTAGTAATAAGCTCACTTCTTTTTAATGTATTTTCCTTGAATAAAATATCAGTAACGTATACGTGATTTTCTAATACTTTTCTTATTTAAAACACACATTTACATCTGCAAGTAATAAAATCAGGATCCAATAAATGCCCATATCTTTGGACAGGCTATCTAATTTCTCACTATACACCGACATCCCCACCTAATATTTCTCATAAAACCCTGATTATTGTATTGTGTATATTCTCGTCACGTAATAAACACTTCTCTTTTGATGTATGGCTAAAAAATCACCTGCTCTCGCTGTCACTAAAGATGTATTGACAACCAGCGCTCGCGCTTTTGGTGATTTTTTGTTTTGCTCTTCATTACAAGTGTAAAAAAAGTGCAACTGCCACATTGTCATGTATCTCTTCATTTACTATTGATGCGATAGAAGCGAAGGTCAGCTAACAAATATCCTATACCCCTCTATGTTTCTAGCCCTGGCGCTATCGATAGTGGAAATATCAATCCTTTTTTTTCTCACGTTTTGGGGTCATTTTTTTGTATTAGCCCTGGGATGAGTGAAATGTATGCACGTGCGCACCAACATTAATTTTCAAACAAACATAGGCATACAAACGCACAAGTATACACACGTGTACAAACCTTTGGTACAAACACTAATACACTTACACACACACACACTTACACACACACACACACACACACACACACACACACACACACACACACACACACACACACACACACACACACACACACACACACACGCGCGCGCACACACACACACACACACACACACACACACACACACACACACACACACACACACACACACAAACACACACAAACACACACACACACACAATATAAAGACAGTACAAAGGCATACACTATATCAATGAAATCAATTTTTTTAAAGGCAATATTTTTTGTTTAAATATATTTTTTAATATAGATGAAAGAATTACAATTTTAAAGAAACACTGGGAGATTGTTCCATAATATTTAATGGTGCTTCTTAACAGTTCATATTTAGAGTTATGAACATTATAATTTACAGATCATCTTGTAGAATGATTGTATTTGTACAAACTAAGAAATAAACAATCGCACATTATAATTTACAGATCATCTTGTAGAATGATTGTATTTGTACAAACTAAGAAATAAACAATCGCACATTATAATTTACAGATCATCTTGTAGAATGATTGTATTTGTACAAACTAAGACATAAACAATCGCACATTATAATTTACAGATCATCTTGTAGAATGATTGTATTTGTACAAACTAAGAAATAAACAATCACACATTATTTAAGAGATTTTTTTTAAAGGAGGAGGTACATGAAGAGGAATAAATAATTTAATCTTTACTGCTTTTGTAGAATAAAAATTACTTAGATAAATTATTTTTCCCAGATGATACAGTATGTCAGATACGCAAGATCACCTTACGATAAAGCCTAGGGTAAAATATGTACAGTCTTGTCACATCAAAATTGTAATAGGAGTGTCAATTTTCTGTTTGAAGTAAATATTCCATTAATTGAGTATACAAACGATCTTTTAATATATTTGTTTGCAAATGCACACAATATATAAATTAGTCTATAATCAATTAATATATCTTTCTTACCCGTTTACAATTTTCAATAAATTAGGAAATAAACCGATTTCAATCGATACATCAAAAAAGTACATATTGCCAATACAATGTAAAGAATAATACTTCTTTTTATAATATCAATATTTATTAAATTATATCTAGGGCTTTTATCTGCATTTAAATTATTTGCCATTTGAGATATGACACATTCTTTTACACTTTTTAAAAACATATTCAAATATTTGTCTAAAGAAAAGGTTTTTAAAAATGTACAAAGGTAAAATTAACTATTCAGTTTCCGAACCTCTATTACTCAGCAAATTATTACAAAATTTACGAATAATTTCCCATGTGTTACGTTGTTATATTATAATCTGCATTCTTACACGCATTAGAATAGTATATCAGTGTTTACAATTTGTCAAACCAAGGCTGCTTATGTATAATACATTCATGTTATGTTCAACAAATGGAAATATTAACACTAGTTAATAATAATAATAGTTATAATAAATAGCATTTATTGTGCGTCATCGATCTAGTGAACTATTCAGAGGCGCAGAGGGTTAGGGTTATCAACATTTAAAAATAAAATAAAATTTAACCGCTAATCAAACGCCAATCTAAAAAGTATGTTTTAAAGGGGTAGTACAGTTTTGGTAAGGCTGAATTTTAGTAACCAAAACCTGCACAGTAACATTATAAACTAATAGTTATAACTCCACCATGCTCGAAAGGTATACAAAATTACAAACGACTAAGTAAAAAGCCCGTTATCATTAAAAAAGAGCCATTGAAACACAAGAGGGCGCTTTTTAAAAAGGCGGTTTCAACCATTTTACATACAAAATTATGCATGTGATGTTTAATTGAAATAATGATTAAATAGAGAGATCATCAACAACTAGGTATTTAAAAAACGCTTTTGACAATTTTTGAAAAAGTGCAAGCATTTAAAAAAAAGATCAGATATATTTATTGATATTTCAGCCGTTTCTGGGTCGATTTTGACCAAATAAAGTTTATTCTGCCATTAAAATTGCATGTTCTCTCAAATTCGACACTCAGTTTTTCATTACCTCACAAAAAAATGTGATGTGCAGCGCCCTCTCTGCCAAAACTAAACTACCCCTTTAAGACTGGATTTAAAAGATTCTAGTGACTTTATATTACGTAAAAGCAAAGGCAAATCATTCCACAGCAATTGGGGTGCGCAAAAATAGAAAGCTTTTTTCACCTGCCGCACATCCTACTCTACGAGGGGTCGTCAGCATGCCACTACCCGAAGACCTTATCATAATTATTATTCTCATAGATATAAAAAAAAATCTAATCAACAGAACAGCACTGCAACTGCATTTCATTATTTCAGTCAATTGAACTAAAATGTTCAATAAATATGGCAATATTATTATAATGTGTCACTCACAAAATGTTTCAAAATTGAAATTCATATCAAAATGATAATGATAATGATGCTTACGTTTAGAATGTGCTCATGCATTTTTTCCAATAAATTGTCAATAAGTGATATGGTACTATTAGTAGTACCTGTTTGTTCCTTTATTGATTGCCTAGAGTACGATATCAAAAGATGTTGTCAACATGTGAACATAATTATCAGTGTTGTATCCGAGTCCACCCAATCCGAGTCCGAGACCGAGTCCGAGACCGAGTCCGAGTCCAGACCATCCGAGTCCGAGTCCGAGTCCAACTCTTTTGGTTTTTATTAATTTAATTTTACATTTATTCCTTTTCTTTACCAAAGCCAAAGGCAATTGATATATCACTCAACCAAGTGATTAACCATATATGTGTCACATAGGCACTAATTCAGGGCTCCACACTTACGTTTTTTTTTACTGGCCCTTTTGGGCCAGTAGATTCTTCAATTTTCAAATTTTACTTGCCGAAAATAATTTAACTTGCCCGAAAAAACAAAGAAAAACATTACAGAATTTGTTTTTGTTTTTTTAGGACATTTGTATGGAAGCTTTTGACTTGCTCGATCTTTCTCGATCAAAATCGACCCAGAAACGGCTGAAATATCAATACATATATCTGATCTTATAATTATTTGGGGCCCAAATAATTAGACGATTTTGTTTTTAAATTAAAAAAATGCTTGCACTTTTTCAAAAATGTTCAAAAGCATTTTTTAAATAGTTGTTGATGATCTCTCTATTTAATCATTATTTCAATAAAACATCACATGCATAATTTTGTATGAAAAATGGTTGAAACCAATGCCTTTTTAGAAAGCGCCCTGTTGTGTTTTAATGGCTCTTTTTGAATGATAACAGGCTTTTTACTTAGTCGTTTGTAATTGTGTATACCTTTCGAGCATGGTAGAGTTATAACTATTAGTTTATAAAGTTACTTTCCAGGTTTGGTTACTAAAGTTCAGCCTTACCAAAACTGTACTACCCCTTTAAATAGAAAGTAAAAATCTAAAAGGAATCAACATCATTATAAGATAAGAAAGGGGCAAAAAAGGAAAGATACCGTAACAAATAAAAAATAAAAAAGCAAAGATTTTACGAGAGAAAGACAATACAATAACCAGAAATATTAGGGTCAGATATCACCCCCCCCCCCCCCCCACCCCCTCTCCCCCTTACCTGGTCACTATACGTGGACTACTGGACCATTTTGGTCTTATTCCTGGTAAACAGGCAGTGCATGGTGTAACTGTAGCTAATAATGAGTAGTTGCCACACTGTCCATGGGGCATCACCACCTACGAGTTCTACTGTAATACATGTAAAACGGTAGTTATATGAATCTGTTTGAACGAGTCCCATGCTACATCTTTCGATATTAAATCATTTGAATTATACACATTAACTTAAAATGATAATCTGTATTTTCCACCTCAGTATAGACAAGGAGTGGAAGGAGACTTCTGTGTGTCCCTTTAGGGAGCTTACCATAAATGGTCTACATTCATATTCTACAAAGCGAGCTTTAGTACATGCATTATTACATCGCATAACCGAGTATTGTGATTCCCTCACTATAGGACCGTGCTACCCCAAAGTGACTAGAGTCAGATAATAACTGTTTGCGAAGTTTACGCTGCATGATTGAATACAATCATGCAGCGTAAACAGTTCGCAAACAGTTATTATGGTCTAAATCAACATTGCTCTTGAAAAAATAAGTAAAAAAAACGACCAGTTTGATCTGAATATGAATAGAGTCACCAGAGTGTAATATTTTCCTTTCAAACATATTTCAAAAGAAAGCATTTTTCTTGCCTTGATTTGTATGGTGCTCGGAAACATACACATGTCTGTGAAATGCTTGTTATCGCTTTGTATTGAAAGATAGATAGTAATAACCAGTGTTGTATCCGAGTCCACCCAATCCGACTTTACCAAAGCCAAAGGCAATATTATCACTCAACCAAGTGATTAACCCTATATGTGTCACATAGGCACTAATTCAGGGCTCCACACTCATGTTTTTTTTGTTACTGGCCCTTTTGGAAAGGGCCTGTAGATTCTTCCATTTTCAAATTTTACTGGCCGAAAATAATTTAACTTGCCCGAAAAAACAAAGAAAAACATTACAAAATTTGTCATTTTTTTCTAGGACATTTGTATGGAAGCCTTTGGCTTTCTCGATCTCTTCCGTTTTGCTTACAATTACATGTATGTTGAATTTATGTAAGTCATGAACTCAGAACATTTATCTAAATTTGCTTGTTTGGGAGATAAATGAAATAAACTTCAAATAAAATTAAGCATATACTATGTGTCTATGTCTGTTTATTTCTTCATAAGAATTTAAAGAAATTTTACACATATAAAGTTCTATTTCCCTTTCCCCAAAAGACCTACAATCTACACGACCAATCATTATAAGATAAGAAAGGGGCAAAAAAGGAAAGATACTGTAACAAATATCCAAATCCAATTATCCAACACTGATAATTATACATATTACATGTATTCATGAAATTTATACTTAAATCACCAGTAACAATGTGTTTCTTATGCTATGAGTCAGATTTTCAAGAAACAGAAACACAAAACAATAGATTGTGCAGGTTATCTAGATGAAATATTGGCAATAATACTGTTCATAAATATTTGGTTGTAGACCAAATCTATGTTGACAATATGAAGTGGAAATAATCTGACATGCCACGAAAGGTCTGTGCATGTTTTTGCAATATTCCGCCAGAATATCTAACTGAACAGTTTTGCTATAATGAGAACTATATACGCACATCTAAATTTCTGGAAGGAAAATTTTAAAATTCATATTAACAATATCATCCAATTACAATATCATCCAATTCTAATTACTGTTCTGCAGTGTATGTAAGTAACAGCATAACGGGAGCGAAGGGAAGTTGAAGTGTGACAGGACTTATGCATGCGATCACCTTACGATTAACTGTACGATAAATCACATTCAATCAATTAATTGATCGTATATCTCTGCATATTCGATTCAGTATACCTTTTTTTATTCTTTTGTTAAGCCGTTGTCTTTTCAGTTATCAAGAAATGGCACTTCATATTGCCATGCAAGTTTTACTTCTCTGCACTTACTTGCTCTTACATGTTCTAGGAACATTTTTGATATTACATTCACGAAACAATGGTGAATTAAACAATACAATTGAAAAAATATGCCTGCATCCCCAATATTGAAATACGAAAACCAAATGAAATACACAATGATATTAACTGTTATTGCCCCTAGCAAACTTTCTGAGAGCAATGTGGTATAATCCTTAGTGCTTTTTGTGGACAGTTTGACCAAGGTAAGCCGGGTCTTGAATTCACATGGCATGATGTGAAGCCTATGGATCAAAGAAAGGCCGCGCCATATGGCCATTTGTAGCTGGCGAAGAAGCAGCAAGGTAGCCATGGAGTAACAAGACAATCCAATCAGCAGTGACATGAAAAGCGGACCCCAATGAAGGTCCTCTAACCACTCATGTAGTGTGATCCAGAAGTGATGGAAAAACGGATGCAAGACAAGTTGGCAGATCACATAGGCAGTAAGTAGGACCACCCATCCCAATTGGATGGGATGGTCAACGTGCGATGGAGTGGTATGTACCCTGTAAACAGGGGTAACATGTTTGAGAGGACTGCCCAGCTGAGCTTTCATGACATCCTCTATTGTTTTCTCAGTGAGCTGGTGACCAAGTAGCTCCTTTAAAGCGTTCTCAAAGTACAGTATGAGTGGATAAACACTGAATATTTGCCAATTGCAAGAGGAAAGTACTCTATCACAGATCTCAGATATAAGCGGTAACTCTTGAAATAACAGACGTTCATGAATGTGTTCCTCTATCCTAGTGTGCTCTATCATGTTCCCTGTCAAAATATTTGATATCGTATTGCGGTTAATTATTAAACTTTCAACCTCAATTTCGCATCTTTGAGTGTTTTTTCCCATCTCTTGTCGACCACAGTCAGCAAGTTGGCCTCTATGATCTAAACATGCCCTTGCAAGCTCAGTTTCCCTTTTAGTCCTGTATATCTTTACTCGTTGCTCACTTTCATTGTGTATCCTTTCAACATATGTGCAGGTGTCTACATGTTGGTCATTACTTGCTTGAACGAAATGTTCTGTGCATTCTTTATACTTCTTAGATCTCCTCTCCCCTCTTGCTACCATGTCAAGTACTTCCCCTATTTTTATCTTATATTCCTCCACTACCATCTCCATTTGAATGAAGCTGTGGTGAAGATGTGTGGAGGAAGAGGCACACTGATTGCACACAGGTGTTAGACATGATTTGCAAAAGAGGACCAACTCTTGGCCTTCGTGAGTAGGGCACATACCTTTTGGGGGAAAAGTGGCTATTGCGCGTTCTGTTCCCACTACCATGCATTTTATACAGAGAATTTGCTGGCCCTCTTGGAACTGGTACGACATCGTTTCTATGCCGCATTGCCCACAGTTGGTCAGTTCTATTTCCGAATACGGTAGGAAACTCATCTTGTTGAATGGCTTATCTGGTTCTCCCCTTGTTAAACAAACCGATGCCTATCCAGATGCACTCGAAATCTCTTGTTTGTTCTAAATGTAACCTGAATTAAAGAGACAGAGAGGACAGGGACAGGATTACACAATAGGACGTATGAATATAATAAGGATAATTATAATGATAATGTTACAACAAAGTCCTAACCATCGTCCAGTTGTTATGATGCCTAGCTGTCATTGTCTAGTGACCAGGAGGCAACTCGAACATGCACTGGGCATCCATCATACCATTTGCAAAATATGAATAGCGACCCTAACAGGCAGGGCTATTTGAGGTCTTTTTACGGCCGGGGGGGGGGGGGGGGCGCCGAATTGCCACAAAAATGGAGCGTGTACATTAGATGTCACAAATTGGGAATTGCACTCATTTACATATTCATGGTAATTTATGCAAATAAGGTCATGAAATTCAAAATTTTGCCAACATTTTATTATTTTTAATAATGAAACACTGGTTTAGACCTTATGTTAATTTTAATTGTTTTGATAATGTCTTTTGTATTTTTTTTAAATTTTTTAAAACTTATATATTCCTTTTTGTTTTGTTTATTTTGACCCATAATCAAACATTTAAATATGAAAACAATTCCAAATAACCAACGTTTTCCATTTACGTTTCCATATATTTTGATCTGAGTTAATTGTCCATATGAGTAGAAATTCTTCTTGCACATGGTTACAAAGAATGAATGTACAAGTATAGTAAATGAAACAAACTTCAAATTACACGTAACTCATTATTTACTGAGGACGTCACACATCAAATCAAATCAAATCATGAAAATAGCAATTTTCGGGCTGACGAGCAAAATCAAAAGGTTACATGACTTTGTAATTAGAAGGTCTGATTTTCGCAAATTTGGTTTTAAAACTAAAAGATTTGCTAGATTATTTTGCCTAGCAATATGGAAAATGGCGGAAGGGGAGGGGGCATTATGGCCCCTGGCCTAATTCTGTTATATTTGGTGCCCATTTGGGATAGTGGAATTAAGCACTGATTAATACAATTTGGTGGCCAGAAACTAATTATAGTGGCCCTGGGCGGTTTATGTTCACTTGGTCTAATCTCAGTTGGTCTACTTCCCATTTGGTCTACTACCTGATGCCTCCAAAACCCTAACCCTAACCCTAACCCTTACCCTAACCCTAACCCTAATCCACAACCCTAACCCTAATCATAATCCATAATCATAATCATAATTAAGCCGCCGGATTCATAATTTTCTAGTAGACCAAATGGGAATGGACCAAATGGTTGTAGACCAAGTGGCAATTTACCCCCTGGGCTAGCGATTTTATTTTTTATTTGTGTAGCATTGGTTCTGAATATCACTATCTTACCAACTGATTGGCTTAGGTTCAACTCTTGAGGCTGGATCTGGAATGAGCTAGATGTCATTCACATGAGGCCTGGAGGTTCGCACCTTGCTGCAAAGTGAGTAGGTTCTAGGTTCTGGTCCTTCAATGGCGATAGGTTCGTAACAAAATCTGAAAGAAAATAGAGCTTTGTTATGAATGCAATAAGTCTGACAATATCGACTTCCATTGTATTCTTCAATGATTTGATATATAAGCAAATTTGATATATAATTTGATATATAAGCCTCGATTTCAAGCTTACAGCTCATGATGGCGGTCTCCTGCATTTATGTGCTTTATTTATTACTTTAAATTGATAATTATTTGTTGTACTATTCTTTATGTATAATTATCACTTGTAATTCTATTGTAGATACTCGAAACACGTTTTGTACAATTATGATTATGTATTGTTTTGAAAAAATGCAGAAATAAAACAAACAAACAAACAAACAAACAAATAAATATTTATACATGTAAATTTATTTGTCCACTGATAAACAAATTAAACACATCGTCATGTTATATATCTATTATAATTCTTCATAGCGGCCCTGTGCTAATTGTGGTTCTTACCCACTTGACTGGTTGGTTAAGACTTGAGGCTGGCCGATCCGGAAAGAGCTAAATCTCATTCAAATTATATAGGGTTCGAAGCACCTTGCTGCAAATTGAGTAGGTTCTAGGTTCTCATCTCCCGATAACATAGGTTTGTTACAAAATCTGAAAGAAAAAAAATTTATTTTTATGAATACAAACCTGTTCCACTGTAATGATATCACTTTTATTATCAGACAAACTAAACATATTAATTTCCATTGTATTCCTCAATGAATTTGATATGAACAAACCAAACATGTAAATTGTACACTGGTCTACATTTCTATTATAATTCTTCAATAAATTGAAAAAAAGAAGATAATATGAAATATGTGAATTACCTTAAATTGACAAGCCAGACAAAATAACAACCTACTTTTTCACACCATGTAGATTTGCATGCAAGTGTAATCGTGATGCTTCACCAGTATTATTGTGCATATTATACCTGAACTCGAATCAATTATGGCTCCCCTCCAATGATTCTTGAATAGATACATGGGTTTTCCCATGAAGGGAATAGCCACCTTTGTTAACATTTACAATTGTACGCGTTGTGTGTGTACGGAAGCGTTAAAGTACCATTCGACTTGTCGACAAGCATGGCGAGGTATTTTATCTTGTCAAGTCGACTTTATATCCATATTTTCTCGACATGTAAAGATATTCAACTAGCCATGTCGACTTATTAACTTGTATAAGTCGACATGGCAGAATAAATTATCTTGTTGAGTTGACTTCACAAAAAGTTCATGTCGTCATGGTGACGTAAATTATCTTGCCAAGTTGACTTCCCCAAAAGTATATGTCGTCATGGTGACATAAATTATCTTGCCAAGTCGACTTCCTCAAAAGTATATTACGGAAGCGTTAAAGTGCCATTCGACTTGACGACATGTCGAGATATTTTATCCCGACAAGTCGACTTAATATCCATATTTTGTCGATATGTAAAGATATTTACCTAACCATGTCGATTTATTAACCTTTATAAGTTATGCATTATTTCGTCATGGTGACATGAATTATCTTGCCAAGTCGACATACCCCAAAAGTATGTCGTCATGGCGACATAAATTATCTTACCAAGTCGACTTAACAAAAATACATGTCGGACATAATTATCTTGACAAGTCGACTTCCCCAAAGATATATGTCGTCATGGCGACATAAATTATCTAACCAAGTCGACTTAACAACAAAATTATGTCGCCATGGCGAAATATATTATCTTGCCAAGTCGACTTCTACAAAATATATATCGTCATAGCGACATATAATAAACCCCTGTTGCACCACAAATTGTCGTCCCTGCACAAATTGTCGTCGGCGACGATTTGTGCAAAATTTCACACCACAAATTGTCGCTTCCTGTACAAATTGTAGTCGGCGACAATTTGTGTTGCTCTTGCCGTCCCCAAAACAGGCGACAATTTGTGAAATCAACTAAAACCTCACACCACAAATTGTCGCCGCTTGCACAAATTGTCGTCAACAAGCTACAGAAGATAATGACTATTACAAAGATGATGATGATGACTACTTGGTTTCGGGGGCCAAGACCATTCAAGAACAGTACAAATTGGCCTCGAGACAACTTTAAAAAAAAAAACAGCCTATTTTTCATTAAAGGGGGTATCCCACTGAGCGGCGAACGTTTGCGAACGTTTGCGAATATAGCAAATTTGGGATTTCGCCAGGATTCGTTAAAGGTTGCAAAAGGTTCGTTAACGGTCGCAAACGGTTGCAAGAAAATTCGCAAACGGTTTTAATTGTCGCAAACAGTTTTTCTTGTCGCAAAGAAATTTTGGACATGTTCAAAATTTCTTTGCGAATTTATTTTTTCGCAAACAGTTGCAAACGTTCGCAAACGGTTTTAAAACGGTGTCGCTAAAGTGCGTATCTCACCGGCAGAGACGTCGCCGCGACTGCCGCGACTGATCAGTCGCGGTAGTCGCGGCGACTCGGGAGACCCGAAAATGGTTTGCAATCTCACCAAGGCGAAGTCTCGGAGACGTCTCCGCGACGTATCCATGGGAGCAGGAACAAACTGTACCAAATGATAAAGAACTCAGTCACGTGGTCTCTAAAGTGGGTCAATTAGTGTCGCGGAGACGTCTCCGCAACGTCTCCTCTCAGTCGCCTTGGTCTCCAGTAGGTCGCGGCGACGTCGCGGCGACGTCTCCCCAGTCGCGGACAAAATTAGTCTCCGCGACTGATGGAGAGTCTCCAAAAAAATCGAACATGTTTGATTTTTCCGCGACTCCCCGGAGACCCGGCTAGTCTCCAGGAGACGTCGCGGCGACGTCGCGGAGACGTCTCCGCGACTAGCGGAGACTGAGTCGCCAACTAGTCGCCAACTAGTCTCCAGCCCGGTGAGATACCACCTTAACGTTCGCCAATGCTAGCGATTACGTGACCATATGGTTCCTAAATGCAATCGACCCATTGAGCGGCGAATGCTTACGAACGTTTGCGAATTTTGGATTCGCCAACTTTTCTGACAAATGTTGGTAAAAATCAGGGTGGCAGAGGCAAACCCTGATTTTCGCTAACATTCGCTTACATTCGTCAGAAAAGTTGGCGAATCCAAAATTTGCAAAATTCTCTAACGTTCGCAAACGTTCGCCTCTCAGTGGGATACCCCCTTAGCTTAAAGGGTGGCTAGCTGTGTGAGCATGTGTTAATATTCGTTTTTATGTGATTTGTCTCCTTTTTAAAATTTATTTTCTTCTTTTTTATTTTTGTTTGTGAATACATGGTTTATTCATTCGTGCTGTCTTTATAATAATTAAAATGGTTATGTTTCTTTATTCGATGTAAAAAGAAACTTGTATTCAACCAGGCCGGATGGGGGGGGGGGGGGGGGGCTTGACCTTTCGTGTGATAATTCCGCAACGCACGTATCGCCGCGCGACTTCATGGTTTTTTTTTTTTTATTGATGTCTTTTGAGACCAAATTTGCGACGACCGGGTATACCGTTCCTAAGTCACGTGGCCCTTTGTAAGTGAGCGTCGGCCCAAAAATCGCTCAATTTTTTGTAATTTATTTACAAATCCTATGGAAATGGATTTTTTCCTAGAATACACTAAACCTTGATTATTTTTCTTTCTAATCACTGCAATTGTTTAAATTTGAGCTAAAATGGTTGGATAATGGTAAATAATTTATTCCATTGAAAAAAATAAACATAAGTCTAAAAAACAAAGAAATAATAAGTAATTCCAAAAACAAAGAAATAGCCTACATGAAGAAAATTTGGGCTGTCGCAATTTATAATGTTCAAAACCGGTTAATTTAGGCAAAAAGAATAGTCATGTTTAGTGATTATTTTGTGATTTACAGACAAAAAGGGGATTTCAGCATAAATTTGCATAATCATACGCGCACATACTTTATTTAAAAGTGATTTTTATTCCTCCAAATTTTAAACATATACAGTTAAACCTGTCTATAGCGACCGCTCAAGGGACCGGCGAAAAGTGGTCGGTGTAGACAGGTGGTCTCATTAGACAGTTGGGCGGCCATTTTGAATTTCTGGTCGCATATTGTGCCTATATGCACATGTGTAATTAATTGGCATCTGTACACGCACGTGTCCAGTGGACAGTTTAACATCTGAACACTTCAATCTTAAATATCTTTTTAACGAAAGGGAAATTCGAAAACCGAAACCTGTCCCATGCTTCTATTGTTAATACGAATACAGCAAGGTATGAGGGAACCACCACCATTACAATTTGATTGTGAGGATTTGGACAATGTTACTAGATCCCTTTAAAATAGACTCCTACCACATTTCTAACTATTAAAATCGTACAAAATACTCTTAAACCCGTTCAGGGCCCCGTTGCAGGAAGAGATACAATCGATTGTAAGATGCAATTAATGGTAAGTCAGATCACGTGTTTTAGATGCGCAAATCTGATTGGTTGAAACGCGTAATTGTTTTGCCTTACAATCAATTGTAACTTACAATCGATTGTATCTCTTTCTGCAACGGGGCCTAGGACTGATTGATTAAATTGGTTTAGTGCCAACGAGACTATTTTGCCAAACCACGTCCACGTAATAAATTATTAATACTCAGTAAATAGTACTCCGCGCAAATGTTGAGAAACTAACCGGCTGTTCAAACATCAGATATAGAAGGACGCAATTTTATGATACTTTTAATTATTTTAATAAATGTTCACTCTTTTGTACCCATATAATTATCATTTATAATTATGGACAGAAACTACGTTTGAAAAATATATACGAAAAGCTGTCGAATTCCTTATACTCGATATAATAATGACCCTGGAATATTCAATCCCATATATTAGAGACTAAAATACTTGAATCGAAATGTGATAGCTAGGTGACCAGCCAAAGTCAATCTATAAGCTGTCTGAAGTTTATTGTCATTATACAAGTTTGTTTTATGCATCGACCTGCTCAAGATTGGAGCCTTGAGTGACCAGAGGCGACCGAGTTGATGCCTTGGTCGCTCAAGCGCTTATTTTGTGGTCGCTATACACAGATGTATATGTACGTCGGGACCCAAATAGGGTGGTCGCTGGTCGCGTTAGGCAGGTGGTCGCATTACGCAGGTCGCTTAACACATGATTTTTCAAGGGAGGACCAGAGAGCGGTCGTTATGAGCATGAGCAGGTGGTCGCTATAGACAGGTGGTCGCATTAGCAGGTTTGACTGTAATTCACAATTGAATAAAACATGTTCAATGTTAAGAAAAACAACAATTATAGTATAATGAAATATAATGTAGAAATGATTCTTACATTGAACAACAAAGTACAAATACAAATCAAGTAATATTCAATTCACATACCATGAAATAAACATAATGGATTTTTTTCAAAAAAGATAAAAAGAGAAAACGACATGATACTCCTTTACGTCTCGTTTACTCACCCCCCCCCCCCCCCCCCCTTAAACCTAAGAGAGAACCCATCCCCGCCTAAGCACACATTTTGTTTTTCTTTCTTTTTCCTCTTCCTCTTATTAAAATTAACAAGACTTCTACACATAGTATCACATAGTATCAATGCACAACAAAATCAAAATTAGTAAATAAATTTCATATATAAATATCATAAATGTCACAAATCTGAACCAAACATAATAAACAGTGCACTCTTTAATATAAACAATCAAATTTACAAGTCTATTTACCAATTATGAAAGGTGAAGGAAGAGGAAAGATTTTTACAATTAACTTACGCCCCGGCCCCTACCACCCTACCGCCCCTCATGCCACTTTGAAATGGTTTATTCATTTCATTTGTGACAGTGGACCTGGGTCTCTATGTTTTACATCTTTTGTTATTCGCTTTAATTTAATAAAGATGATATATATTTAAGTCCGAGGACACGGCAACAAGATAACTCCCTCGAACTATGTCCTCTCAAGGTATAATGTAAAACTCGAATTGTAAATTCAATTGTTTAAATGACTGTACCACTGAACTGAATTATCACATTACATCGATATACTGATATACACTCAACCAAAAAAGTAAGCTCCCCCCCTAGCCTTTTTTTCGATTATCTCAAAAAGTATTTTACCGATTTTTATCTCGCAAACGGTAATGGATCTGCAATTTTCTTACGCACAATGTGAATGGTAAATGGTTGCCATGTAAGTTTTCATCATCAAAAAATGTATTTTCTGATACAAAGTGCAACAAAAAGTTGCACTTTAAGTTGTATATGGCATATTGGGTACATTTTGTATACGAGTTAGCATCTTCATTGAAGATGACCCGACACACAAATCTGTTATGTAATTCAGTACTACTGCTGCATTGTTCTGGGTGGAACCATTTTTCAAAAGCATGCATTTTCTGAATCAATAGGCCTTTCAATATGAAATTGTTGGGGATTAGAGTGGCCGAAGTCATGTCCTGTTCTAATCTGTATTGGAGTTGGCCTAATTCACAAATCTGTTATGTAATTCAGTACTATTGCTGCATTGTTCTTAGTGGAACCATTTTTAAAAGCATGCATTTTTCTGAAGCAATAGGCCTTTCAATATGAACACTTCATTCATTGTGATGCTTATTCAAAGTAAAAGAGCGACATGCAATAAATGGTGCTTGAAAGTTCAGAAACATGCGTGATTTTATTGTTATTCACGATGTAGAAGCTGACACAAATCACAAAAGTGCAAGATTTTTGTCCACACCTTTTGTCTAAAATGCATGAATGCATCAATTGGCAGACACATACCATTCATTTTTTGTGTAAGAAAATTCCATATCCATATCAAAATCGGTAAAACACTTTTTGAGATATATGAAAAAATGCTAGGGGGGGGGGGGGGGGACTTACTTTTTTGGTTGAGTGTATGAACACTGTTATAATCATGACTTATCACAATAAGTCGCCTGCTGGCGCTATTAAACATTGCCAGAATACTCAATTCATTTTGGTTCTAAATGAATTAAGCATTCTGGCAATGTTTAATAGCGCCAACAGGTGACTTATCCTTTATATCCATCTGTACTAACTTCTTGATATCAATAATTAATTTTTTAATATAGAAATTATTTCCTGTTTGTTAACAGGCAATTCTTGATATCAAGAATTGAATTGTTGATATCAATAATTGATTTATTGATATCAATTATTGATTTATTGATATCAAGAATTGAATTATTGATAATCAAGAATTAAATTCTTGATAATCAAGAATTAAATTCTTGATATCAAGAAATATGAATAAATGTTAAAACGGCTTGCCATACGCCCTTCCAAGCAGTTATGTTTTCGCTTTTGTCACTTTTGACGTCATTAGGGCCTACCATATTTGAGTTCAATGAGTTGACCTCGTTCATTCGATCGGCCACGAATTGTATATTTGCACAGAAATCATTTTGTCAACAACTTGACAACGAAAGAATCGTGCGTTCAGTAATTCGCTTTATATTTGTAATGCTAGGTTTACACCATGTCCCCGGCGGCCACGGCAGCCCCGTTTGCCCCAAAGATGGTCCGATTTGGGCTACGGCGCCCGTACGATGCCACGGGTGCCGTGGCTATCGCCGTACGATGTCAAAAATTTGTTTAACGCGGAGTTAAAACAAAAAATGCATCGTACGATTTGTTACTTGCCGTAAGCCCGTAGACACAGCGTAGAGAGCATCGCACCGGCACCACAAGGGCATCGCACGGGCACAGCACGGACATCGCAGCCTTTTTTTTAGAATATCGTACGATTTTGAGACAGAAAATTTGGCCACTCAAATCGTACGGGTACCGTGGAGTCACCGTAATGCACCCGTACGGGCACTTAGTTTGTGTTTACGGGGGCCGTGCGATTTATGTTTTATTTTAAGACAAAGGTCATCGTACGGGGCCGGGAGAATAATATGTGACTGCTACTCTAAAATACCACAGACATCGTACGATATCACGATTTCCCAAAATCGTAAAATCCGCCGTAGGGAGAAAAATCGGACCATTTGTGACTGTAGCATAAGCGAGAATTAAGATAATTGTATCTTGAAATACTACGTATACAGTATATGTGTACTTTGCCTTTTCTCTGGTTCACGTTTGAAATGTACGTATTTATGGCTATCTCTTGCCAGCTGCTGTTCGCCTTCAAAACCTTTCCGGAATTAAACAAATCAAAGTTACAAACGTGAAGACAAATGACAAGTGAGATAGTATGACTATTTTATGTTGCAAATCGAGTGCAATATTACGTAAATAAATGGAGTGGTGTTTTATCATGCTATTATGTGAACATGCAGAGTGTTCTCATCTCGGATCTCTTCTTATGTCATTCAAACTACTGTAGTATTTTGTCTGGGAATATAGACAAGATATAAAGGCAAATTGCCTTTGTATGTCTGAAATTAAATTTAGTGAGCGTGATGTGATTAATATATCTTGCAAATCAAGTGGAAGATTACTTAAACATGGTGAACATTAAGGGCCATCCCTTGGTAATGCCCCCCCCCCCCCCCCCCCAACACCTCCAACCCGAACACCAACAACAACAACAACCAAACACATTGATAATAATATAAAAGTCATAAGGTAGAGCAGATAGTGAGATATAATTATCATACATTGCAAATTGAATAAGATATCACGTACATTAAAGGGATAGTATACAGTTTTGGTCAAAAATAAATTTTGTATGAACTAAAACTTGTAAAGTTATTATTAAAAACTAATAGATACAATTATTCAATGATACTTGAATGGTAGTAAAATATATGAACGGTTAAGTTTCAGGTCTGTTTTCATTCAAAAAGCAGTCGTTAACACACGAGGGCGCCCTCCAAACACATCAAGTTTCTTTTGTTTTGTTAAAATAATTATTCAATAGAGAGATCATCATACAAAGTTGTAAACCATTTTGGTATATTTTCAAAAATGTATCGGATATATACCCAGAGCCAGAGACGGCTCTGGGTATACCCATTGTTGTCAGCTAATCGCTACCTCTGCAACTTGCGGAATAAAGAAAAGTTGTTGAAAACGATATAATTTGTGATTCATAATAATATAGGGCAGAGTTTATGATATACCTGGATGATTTTCACGTGTATAAATGAAAAGCATTGTCGCTCACTTCATGGGATCATGGGATCGAATGGTACATTATTTCTTTGCTAACCTATGATCTGAGCTGCCAGCCAACTATTGTTATAGATAGTCGGGAAATAACGCAAGCCTGGATTGTACCAGAGAGGCGTTCCCACCTCTCTGATTGTACTGTATTGTATTGTACTATTAGATAACAGATAGCATAATACGGCAGTGAGCGACAATAATTACTTGTACACGCGTTACATCTTGCAACGGTGTATTTATATTTTGCAAAGAGCTACTACATGTATGATCTTCAATCACATTAGGTAGAGGATTGGACAATTCAAATAGCGATCGCGATAATGTGAAAATGGTCCAGTACAATAATTCTACCAAAGATCTTGATCTGCACTATTACTATGGACTGCCCACTATGAGTATAGCTTGGACATATTTTAGTCTACATTTCTGAAATTCAGAACTTGCCCACAGCGGACCCATAGCCTGCCTGGACATGATTCTTTTCCAAAAAACAAGCAATTAGATTCATATTAATTATATAAATTCGAGTCGGAGAGCTACTTGTTTTCTATACAGACAATACAGTACGATTGGGAAGTAAAACTGTTTGCATGCACAATACTGTACACAGACACACAGACAAACAAACAAACAAACAAATTATCCAGGGCCCCGTTGCAGTAAGAGATACATGTACAATCGATTGTAAATTACAATTAATTGTAAGTTATATCACGTGTTCTAAATGCGCGAATCTCGGAATCTCATTGGTTGAAACGTGCAAAGTTTCTGACTTACGGGTCCCGTTGCAGAAGGAGATACAATCGATTGTAAGTCCGAAACTTTGAACATTTCGCATTACGCAGAGAAGACTTCCACGGTATAGTCACGGTATAGTCACGGTATAGTCACGGTATAGTCATGCCCTTCTAGCTCTCACTCGCCGTATTGTTGGTTTCCCTCGGCACACGTCTGCTATCAGTGGAGGGCTAAAGAGGTCACCTTGTACCTGAACTTTGCTGGCTAGGCCTATATAACCTACGGAATGTATACATTATTTTGCAGTATAATAACTAAAGATACTTACTACCCAAGGAAATAATACTTCACGATATACATTATGTTTTGTCCTGTCATAACTGAAGTGAAATTTTCATCAGTCAACCACCATACCATTTTCGGTTTGAGCAACTTTGCGGAGACGATCATTCGCATACCGCAGCTTCGTAGGTCACTGGTTCGAATCGCGCCACAGTCAACTTTCCTTTGCTCAAGGAATCATTATACATTATATTGATTCTTGACCCCGGCCAGTCAGTTTTCCATACGTGTCACAGTACGTGTTTATGATAAGCCTTTGAAAGCGGACAGTAATCCGGACGTTCAAACCATATTCTGATGTTACATTGTGGATCAGTTTGTATTTACAAGAAGTCCACTATTAAAGACAATGTCGCACATCGATTTGGACGTCGAGCCGAGCTGCCGCCGCTCCTCAGGTGATTCATACGATGCAGAGTTCGACAACGTCAATGCAATCGATCATGATCTCGATGAGGACGGCGACGGTGGGTTCGACATCAATACATTCAACACATGCGTGCTCCTGATGCCGTTCGAGCACCAGGTCGGCGGTCACACGGCGGTGATGAAGTTCGACGCCTGGTCGGTGTGCAAGCCGATCAACCCGACGGAGCTGCAGTTCTACAAGACCCTTCCGAAGAACATGCGAGATTTCGTACCATTATTCAAAGGTAACTTAATATGTATCAAGTTTCTTAATTTCAAACAAATTTATTAACCCATTTAAATCATCATTCTAATCAGTGATATAATATAATTCATCCCTTTATATGAAAAAGGGACATCATTTTTAAGCAACAAACGTTGCCCGGGAAATCACTTGGTTAGTTGCAGTTCTATATATATAAGACCCATCGGTGCCGTCCAGAGAACCCAGTGAACATGTGGGATTTCGTACCATCCTTTAAAGATAAATCAGTTTTTCAATAATTCTAGAAAACCAGTCAATTGCTCAAAGAAATGACTGTTGTGTATTTCGTAAGTTTCCTTCTCGATTAATTTTATTTGAATAGGAGAAATAGTTAATCATCTGATAGGGAAAATAACTAATAGGCAACAAAAGATGCCCAGGGAATCATCCGGTTGATGTGTATATTATTCTTCTTCTTCTTCTTCCTCTTCTTCTTGAAACCCTTGGATGTTCCATTCACTGCGATTTCAGTAAAAATCCAATCTATTGTTAATGTGGGATGTATTTTTCTAGCTGAGTGCAAAATACAGACAGAACGATAACAGATGCACACCCAAAATACATGCAGTATGTGACCTACATGCGTCATTCATCTACATGTTGGCTATCTATTGTGTAATCAATGTGAATAACCTATTATGCGGTATGGGGATTAAATTTGTCTTCTTATTATTTTCTATGGAGAAAAAATTATCGACTGTGATACTCCCTCTGGTTCACGTGATATTATTATACACGCACGTACAGTTGATACATGCAGGAATGTTATACCGCAGAGCGATAATAGTCAGATTTTGTGCAAAAAGTGACGAACACCATGGACATTATTTGTATTTGTGTGAAGGTAAATAAAGTACAATTGCCATTGAATTCTACCAAACCATAAACGTTTATAAAAAAAACAATTCAGCATAATTCGCTAATATCAAAACAGTCTTTCCAAAGTCAGGTGTCATGGATTGACCTGCTTTCGGATCACCCTAATAATTATATGATCATGGTTGTCGATCTGTAATTGATACATATGCATCGGGGGGGGGGGGGGGGGGTGATCTATTCATGCATTCCCCTAATTACGTAATTACGTAATGATCGACGCCCATGCTTATGATGATGATGATGATGATGATGATGATGATGATGATGATGATGATGATGATGGTGATGATGATGATGATGGTGATGATGGTGGTGATGATGATGATGATGATGATGATGATGATGATCCGCAGCACTTGTTTGGTGCCATTATTTTGATGATTGCTGCTGCCGATACTATGATGAAAATGATGATGATGATGATGATGATGATGATGATGATGATGGTGATGATGATGATGATGGTGATGATGGTGGTGATGATGATGATGATGATGATGATGATGATGATGATGATGATGATCCGCAGCACTTGTTTGGTGCCATTATTTTTTGTATTCAAAGGGACCCACCCCTCCAATATGGACTCCACATTTGCGTTTAAAAATAGCTTTTGAAACCCATTTGGATGTTTGAAAGTTTGCCCGATGTGTTGCGAGGAGGAAATGAGTTCCTTCACGAACGATATCTCCATAAACGAGCAATTAAAGTCTAAACATAAACTTTAGATATGAATTGACCTAACTAAAATTATTATTACTACTATATGTGAAGGAGTATGATCCGAGAATATAAAAGTAGGATTATGAGCATGGGTTAGTATTCTGATTTGGTGTTCAAGGTGTTACATTTAGGGTTTGGGTCAATGTGCTTGGGGTCCGGGAAAAGGGACTTTTCAGGCATTGTGTACTCTAGTAATGGCCCTACATTTAGTCAGGCCACATGACAATAAATCCGTTAACCGGGTGGAATCTAGAAGAAAATGGTAAACACATTATTAAAAGATTTTTTTCTAATTTTATCGCATAGAAAAACAATAGATTATACATGGCTGTATAAGAACTTAAAACATTTGTATCCACCTTTGTATGCACATCCACGAGTCTTTAATTTATCAATAAATATAAGACTTAAACAATGGATAGGGAAAGATATATTATGATTATTTCATTGTTATTATCTCTAGACATTTTGTGTATATACACAGCCAAATATAGATCGGATGTTTTGTAATTGAACTCTTTATAGAACTATCAACGAATAATAAAGGGATCTAGTAACTTTGTTTGCATTGTGATGAATGGTTGATTGAATGTGTATGTTTGTCATCTGATATCTCCGCTGAGTTATGTATGAACGTTTCGCGTTAAATGGATGTAATAAGGCCGAGAAATTAGCAAAAATGCAAAGTGATATTCGCGAACTCATCGCCCTGACTTTGCACACAGTTATAACCTTCCATGTGGATAATTAAAAATAATTATAATCCTTGGGAAACTCGAAAACCCTAAACCTGTTCTATGCTTCTTTCGGTAATACGAATACAGCAATGCATGATAGAACTACTAGAGTTCTAAAGTAAGTTTTGTGGATTTTGACAGTGTTACTAGATCGCTTTAAACCATCCATTATATTTACATATCACATTGTAATTTCAAAACATTATTTGCAAAGTCAGTGTCAATGCCTGATAACAACACAATAAATAAACAGAATTCGTGTAAAAACCTTTAGTTAGTTAATTTATTGAATGAGAATAAAACAATGGTGGTAATTGCTATATAAGAGATTAAATTTAAACAAAGGACAAAGACAATTAAAGGGATCTAGTAACTTTTTGACATTTTGCAAAAAGTGATGAAAGGTTGATAAAATGTGTAGTGTTGTGATCTGATATGTCCACTGAGTAGTGCGTGCATGAACACTAATTATATAACCAGTAGACAAACGTAGGTCATCTTGACCAGCTTCATACATCGGATGTCCAGTTTGCCATGTTTGTAATGGCGAGTTACCATTTTGAACGTCAGACACGAGGGCTTGTCAAAATGCTATATAGCAGGAAATATACAATGAGTTTAATCAAACAGCTGATTTCCCTCGCTGTTTTCCCGGAAATTAAGCAAAACGAATGGGTCTATTCTTCTAAACAGTAGACAAACATAGACTACATTCATGAAGGTCATCTTGACCAGCTCCATACATCGGGTGTCCAGTTTGTAATGGTGACCTAATATCAATAGAGTACATCGAGATGTTATTCATCTATTCATTGTCACGAGTTATAACTCTAAACCATGTCAGGCAAGCAATACCCGAAATATTTTGGTATTACTGTTCAATGTTTACTTTAAAACTCCTTGAATAAAGAAAAAGAAACAATTACTGATTATATTTTGAAACTTATGTTTAACCATAAAATAACCTTCATTGACCTTTCGGTATTACTGATCAACGTTCCCTTTATTATAAAAACTCCTTATATTGAGCCAGATAGTCCAAATTCGCTCTTCGCACAAATCAGCACGGATTCGATCCAAGGCTTATTCTCTCGGATGGGGACGATAAAAGGCGGACCCAGACTTAAACAATCATAATTGATTGATGATTACGCGTCTGTAAAAAAATAAAATAAAATAGAAAACCAAAATAACCAACCAACCAACCATCCAACCAACCTGATCTGGTCTAGTGGTCAGAGCTCTGCTCTTCGTACAGATCGATCCAGGAATGCGTCTCTCGGATGGTGACGCAAATAATCCTTTAAAAAATAACCAACCCAACCTGCCATTTAGACTCGAGGCATTTACAATAAGGCTACATTATACGGCATGCTTCCGACCGATGTTAATGTCAAAGTCATCAAATACAATATTCTATTAGTGTGTACAGTGGCGTAGCGTGGTCGGACAGATTGGGCGGGGGGAGGGGGGGGGGGGGGGCATACCTTTTGTATTTCTGAAAAATGTTCCCCTTATGTTTTGAATTGCTTTTGCGAAGTTATTGGGCGCATACAGCCCCCACACTCCGTGCCACCGTAGCTACGCCACTGATTGTATATATCGGAATACAATTCGGCAATATAGAACCTGTCAAATGCTATTGTATATGGATAACAATGGCGAAATTTGAGCTGAAAGCAATAGAGAAAATGTTTTATATCCGGGTAAAACAATGGGAGGAATTATGTTGATACCTGTAGCAGAATTCTCATAGTCGAACGGTTATTGCAACGAAAGGTCATTACCCCTTATGTACAACATTATTAGAGGCTTTAGTTAGTATATCTTGTTTAAATTCTGACTCTGTTAGTATAAACAGTTTATAGTCATTATATTTTCTTTTGTAGTCCGTGAAAAGATAATAACTATATCACATTTGTATGTGCACCAGTTGGGTAACCGTAATTCGGTGTCTATTTATTGATGGCATAGGGGGTCTACCACTAATTTTGGGGTGTTAGGCCCCCTAGGCCATCAATAGATAAGACACCGAAGTACGGTTACCCAACTGGTGCACACAACAATGTGATATAGTTATTATTTTGTTCACGGACTACCAAAGAAAATATAATTTCTATAAGCTTTGTATACTAACAGAGCAGGGATTTAAACAAGATATACCACATAAAGCATTCAATAATGATTATTACGTAACATGAACGAAAGTCTTCATCGAAATCAGCAATTAATTAGCTAACATTGACGATCGTATGCGATTATCATTGATTAAAATATATATGTGGTTATGTAAGTATATTATGTTATCGGAACTGCCCTCGTTTGAAGAAAAAAACAACAACAAATTTACTGTAAAGCGTTATTACTTGTTAGTACAGGACAAGGGGCAACGCCCCACCCCTGTTGAATTTACCCCCCCCCCCCCCCCTTCATTATCCCATATATGAATGAAGAGATACACAACATCATTTGTATGTATTCTATCTAAATTAGTTACCCCTGATTGAATACGCTACTTTGTATGTGATGACATAATAGGTCTGTGTTATCAGCATTGTTCTTGCTTGTTAAGCCCTCTGCAGACAGAGCCGACTCGACCCGATCCGACTGGTTTTCATTCGAATCGGCTCAGTTTTCAGTGCCTCGCGACACACATTTTGCCAGTCGAGAGACAGTCGGATGCCAGTTGGGGCCGATTCAACAATATGAATCGGATCCGACCGACCGGACCCAACTCAGGCCTGATTGTAACCAGTCGAATCGGGTCGAGTCGGCTCTGTCTGCAGAGGGCTTTAAACAGATACCATTTACAACGATTGGAAGCCTGGGAATCGAACATTTGTTTTTTGTTGTCACCTGTTTGAAGCCTACAAAGGTCCACTATAATTATTGTTAATTCAAACATATATAATTATTGTTGTTAGGTTTAAATGTTTCTTATAGAATTGATAAAATAGTGCCGAATATCACAAGAAATGGAAGATTCATAATTATTCAACAAAATTATTTAACCAATCAATAAAGTGTACAAGTAATACATATATCTGGGTTAAATATAAATTAACTGACGACGTTGATAACGTTAACGCAGGTCTGGTCAATGTGTACATCGAGGAGGGTGCCAGGAAACGGCAGAAGGGGTGCATCATGCATGGCAGCGCCTTTTTAGCATAATTATCTTATCACTCTGTAAACATACATTATACAATTATATAATTTTACTGTCGACGTTGATTACGTTAACGCAGGCCTAGTCGATGTGTACATCGAGGAGGAGACGAGCGGGGTGCTGACGATGAGGGCATGTCCGGAGGGGGCCAGGAAACAGCAGAAGGGGTGCATCATGGACAGCGCCGGGGAGGACTTCGACTCCGACGAAGATGCGTTGGAAGCCGAGAGAAGACTCCATGGGGACCAATTGATTAATGCGGTAAGACAATTACCCCACTATTCCACCCCCTCCTCCTTCTCCCCCTTCTCTTCCTCCTTCTCCTCATTCTTCTTATACCCATTTTCCTCCTCCTGGTGATGTAATGAGGAGGAGAAAATGGATGAGGATAGTGAGGAGGGGAAGGCCCCTCCTCACTATCCTCATCCATGTTCTCCTCCTCATTACATCACCATTACACCACCATCATCCTTAGGACCAGCACTTTCATCATCATCACCATCGTCATCATCATGATTATACTATGATGATGATCATCATCTAAACTACCACCACCACCATCATCAACGCTGCTACCATCATCATGACCTTTATAATAAATCTTTAAACAAAACATTTTTGCACTATACATAATTATAACCTTGTAAGAATAAAGGTTTCAAACAATTCACGTTTGTATCATTTAATGTGATTTGTTTTTGTTTTGCAGAGGCAACTTGAAAACCCGGCAACTCGACCGAGAAGTACAGAAGGGTGCTGTGGATCCAAGCCCAAATCATGCTACAAACTGTCGAGAAAACTGTCGTCGTCATCATCTAGCTCGTCGTTCAGGGGATCTGAGAAGTCACCTGCTTGTTGTTGGTAAGTATTTATTAATCTATCACTTAATCAATTGATTAATCTATCAATCTATTTCATGTTTTCATTCATTTATACATTTATATGTTTATGTATGTGTGGATGGATTGATTGATCGATTAAAATTTGTAAAAATAGTTTTGCATTAATATATCTATATCTTAAATAATTATTTCATGTATGTTTTCTAGTATTTTTAATTTTAATTTTTGCACCCCCACACACAACACATACACATACATTCATACACGAACAGACATAGACATCCATAGACGTACATGCACTCTGTAACTCATTTTATTTGTTTAATTTTGTATCAAACGCGCGATTTTGTATGCTCTTTCAAATTCTACACTCAGTTTTTCATTATCTCACGAAAAAATTATTTTTCGCAGCGCCCTCTTAACCGAAACTGAACTACTCTTTTAAGGGTCTCGTTTTCTTCCAAAAAGGCCGCTCTGTAGACCTATATTAAGTAAACGATACCCGCTCTTTAGACCTATAAAAATGACCCCGTTTCTCACCGTTTGGCAACAATAGTCTTTCTAGACTGATTGCCATTAAATTAAAAACAACAACAACAACAACAACTCATCTTGACAGCTCCCAAGACCCACCCCACCCCTCAACCTCACAGTGCGAGGTAGCAAAATCCCGACTGGGGGCTGGGAGATGACTCCAGTCTTGCCTATTGCTACGCCACTTACTGTAAGGGGGATTCTGGCTATACCTCACCCCTTTTCCTCCCTCTCTTCTTCTGTTTTATTTTTAAATGTTTTAATAACACTTAACTTGCTTTCGTGAGAAGCGTCTCAAAAATGAAATGATATATATTTTCTACAATTCTTAAAAGTCAAGAAGAGACCAGCATCTGAAAAAATATATATGCCTACATGTAAGTTTATTTCATTGTTTCCCCTTCCATACATGTGTTTATGTTGGTATATATTCTGTGTTTTTTCTGTAGTAACTGTCATTTGTGCCCTGACGAAGATTCTGCTAGGATCGAAAGCTAGGCTGTATACGACTCTCATTTTTACCACATTGGCGATTTTTTAGTAGACAAGCAGTTTTCAGCAGTATTTTCCATATTTATTTCATTGTCTTAATTGACAAGTAGTTATGTATGCTGCCATATTTTTTTAATTTTTATTTTAAATTAGGGTGCGAGTAAAAACCTCGAGGAATATATGCATCAAAAAAGTACTGAAGACGAAAGTGAAGTTATGTTTGAAGATAACCGAGCTGTAAAAAAAGGGGGGGGGGGGCTTAAGTATATCTATAATCGATGTTTATGTGTCATTACAATTAAAACGTGTTTTTGTTTTGTTTTAACAGGGTGCGAGTAAAAAACTCTGGGAATCTCTGCATCGACACAAGTTCTGAAGACGAAAGTGAAGTTATGTTTGAAGATCAGTCCGATACGAACCGATCCGTAACGGGGGTTCGGAACGCCGGCTGCAATCCATGGAGCATGTACTGTCAGCTGCAACAATTTCTCAAGATGCGGCGGCCAGAAAACGTCGCAGATTCTTACAGTATCCTTTATACTGGTCAGTTAGATTTAACCTGTTCCCTACTAGAGTTCGCAATCCCCGCTGGGTTAATGCAGGGCCCACCATGTCCCCGTTTGTAATGGTTAAATTAATTTCCTATTTTATGTAAAATATTTTCATATCTAAATTAGATGATCTGCAAACAACTTTATTATAATCCCAGTCAATACAGGTCAGGCCATTTCTATTCAATACAATGGTATTCTATTCAATGAATGATATTCAATTCAATTAAGTTATGTTTTGTTCAATATTTTCATGCCTAAATACAAATGTAACATTCAAGATTATCAGGGAAACTGTTCAACATATATAATGCACTTCATATCAAGTCCGTTCGATACAGGACAGGTCATTTTCATTTAATACAATGCAGGTCATCTTCAATTTATGCATTTTATTCAGTTCAATGAAGTTAATTTTTATTTCAATATTTTGAAGTATGTT
>JBAMJV010012743.1:0-38514 GCA_037951105.1 Echinarachnius parma
TACAGAAGCGGTCTATTAAATATCAATGGTTTACGTATAATATCCTAGTTTAAGCCTCCATGGAAGTCAATTCCGTTACGGATGTCTCTGCATCATACATTTTTTTAGTAATTAACCATAAAATCTGACCGTGTTGTCCTATTATTATACAACATTCACATAATATATTGTAATGATTAATTCAAATGAATACTAGACCTTACCTGAAATCATTAATTGAGAAATCAGAAACTAAATTAATTTTAAAAAAAATAGGTTTTATGAATACAGTACCTGACTATCATCCGACTTTTCTACGCAAAATATCCCAAATCCGCCACTTGGAGCTGGTGTCTGCAACAGCAAAAAAATATATGATATGAATTATGACCGGAAATTTCTTCGCAAATCATTAATTATTTTCAAAGAGAAAGTCTAGTGTAATTTAAAGTATAATGGGAAACGTATCTAATGAATCATAATGAATTAGAGAAAATCATAAGATAAGTTCGTGGTTTAAAGTTTGGCGAACGTTACAAAAATCATGGTATATATCGTAAAAGTATGTTCTACCTCATGCATCTCAATAGGCCTGCTCTCCGTCAACGATGCCGGTCTCGAGACGATAGCCTCTGCGTTCGACGATACGGTTGTCGAAAAGTCTTCAACGGGTGTCGTCTCAGTCGCTGTTCGCCCAGACGTCGAGGGCCCTTCACGAAGATTTTCGCCGCTGAAAGCAGACCTCGACTTACTAGTTAAATCCTCGACAGGTGTTTCCTCCACAGCTGCATAAGATGTTGACGAGACACTCGGGGGTTGTTCGATGGTATCGGTCTGTGGAGACTGGTAGTCGGGTGCGACGACGACGGCATACGCCGTTCTGACAGATGAAGGAAAGACGACGACTTCATCGTCGGAATTTAGGACAAAAGCTTCCTATATACACACGTGGAAACAATTATATGTTTATTAAGCACGTTATTATGGTTCAATTCAAACTTATTCCCAAATTAGTGGCTCAATATAGATGGGATGTAATTATCAGCTAATGTTAGTGCATGGAGTTGTGAAAATGTGTATATAATATATGAAAGGCATTCATGCCCATGTATTTATAAAACGTTTTGATTGACGTCATACAATATTGTTATCAATTTCATGTTATAATGTATACGTACCACGGGAGTTTCAAAATGTTCTAAATCATTCTGGACATCGTTAGTCGTCGAATTTGTGTCGCGGTTGGTGTTGCAGACAGTAAAGACAGAGTAGAAGCCATCGGCAGGATGGTGATCATCCTCCTCCTCCTCCTCCCCACCATCATCGCGGGCATTACGGAGAGCCACCAACACCTGATTGAAAATATCACAAAGTTATATTAATTATGTGAGTATAAAATTAAGATTTCATATTTGAAATCATCATAAGAAATAACTCGTCCAACATAATATTTCCCTATTTTATAACAATCATCATGAGAATATATACAAACAACGTATATGTAATAATTTGACTATATTTTAACTAGTTTATTTTACAAGTTATTTTATTGTTTTTCTAGAGAGTTTCTTGATATGTTTACTGCTTGGAGCACGATGAAATAAATCGAATTATGAAATTAATGTATTAGGAATACAGTGATTCATAATACACGAATACAAGAATGATAAAATCAACATTTACAATCATCTTTGATCATGAATGTATAGCTATTTTTGATCCAGCGAAAATGTATCTCGTCAGTCAAGATTATTAGACACTTATTCTAAACAATTTGTTTAATTGATATAATGATTTAATATCACATTTGGTTAATATATAAGATTATGACGTCATAATGAAGTGCAATGGAGTGCTTCTTTACCATTGCATATTTTGTTATATTGCACGAACTAGTATATGGCAACGTGTAATATAACATTGTTATATTGAATGGTTACAAGTAATTAATAATCAAGTAAATGACATACCTTGTTTGCTGGTATGTGAAACGGGAAGCGTTCGTTCAGCGAATCAGGTCGCGTGAGATAGAGAAAGTAGGCGTGGCCAAGAAATGATGTCACGATCTGAATCACGTATGACACGTTTGTTCTATTTGGAAAACAAAATTATTATATCAACATTAATTACATCTAAAAATAATGCAAAACAAAATTGACTTCGGGTCAACATTATCATATCATCTATGATTATGTTATTATGCTCTTCAAGGTACTACGCCCAAAGAATATTAAACACTACCCAAGGTTTATAAACATATTTAAATATTTCTGACCTTTATAAATCACTTAAGCCCGAATATTTAATATCCCTTACCCTTTCCTAAAACTAGTCCTTAGTCATAATGTAAACCTATACTTTCACTGAAAGAAAACAAAAATAAGAAGAATTAATAAAATATAATACTAATTGTGTAACTGTTACTGTGGTAATAAAATTATCACATTATAATTTCTTACATTCATTTTTGTTCTACTTTTACTCATGATTCTCCATCTCGTTGATTTCTTCCTTTAGTGGGGGAACGCTACAATTTGAATTTTAATTCTAGAGTAGCAGGAGACACGAATGAACGAACTGAAAGGATGAAACGCGCTGCGCGCATCACCCGTTACATTTTACCCTGCATGACCGTCGGTAAACGTATTCGGCTATTTACTTCGTCATCAACAATAAACTAAAATAATGATATGACTAGAAAACAAATCAGGATTTTTTAAGAAAATAAAATTACCTTCGAATTCGATAACTGCCATAAGCAGCGATCAAAATGATAGGTTCTGTTAGAAACCATGCTCCGAATATGTATGCGAATGGGACGTAGAATAGCGCTTTGTTTGGGTAGTTCTTCATCGTAAAGAAAATGCCGTAAAACATCCACATGAGCCCTGCAATAGTTCAAATAAAACAAAACATCAATAGATTCAAGCTTTTTTAGTCAAGCTATAATCGTGCATGGGTTTTGTGCCCGTTTTGTGCGTAATAATAGCCTTTCCATATTTAGAAACGGCAATAGTTACTGAGAGAGAGAAAGAGACTGAGATAAACGTTCCTTACCAGCAAAGACAAACAAAATAAGAAGAATGAATAAAATATAATACTAATTGTGTAATTAGTCAAGCTATAATCGTGCATGGGTTTTGTGCGTAATCTGTAATAGCCTTTCCATATTTGGAAACGGCAATAGTTACTGAGAGAGAGAAAGAGACTGAGATAAACGTTCCTTACCAGCAATCTTGAGGAAAATTATACCACTGGCCGCCTTGGTCGCCATGCTAAAGATGACGTCACGAGGGTCAAGCAGGATATTGTGGTAGATGAACATGACCAGGTAGGCGATTCCGTAGACGAGCGAAGCTAACACTACCTTCACCGTTCCTCTAAGACTGATTCGTGATCTAGAATGACATTTTTAATAATAATATGATACTATGCAAAATAACTCGCATAATTCGCTTCTGTGCATAACAATTTTCGTTCATACATAACCCTCAAAAACCAAGCGATCCACAGATAATCAAATCTTAGATTGTGTTTGACCATGGATTGTAGTATACAGGACAGTTTGACGGTCATCCTTGACAAATTTATACGTAGAATTTGCAATACCGTATAGGATATAATAATATGTCCTCGAAAATTGTAAACGCGTGCACCATACATGTACATGAAAGCCTCTGCACAGTGATTTTGTCACAATTATTTTAGCAACAGGAAAAACTGAAACATGTATTTAAACATTGTTTAAATTAGTGAGGAATTACAAAGCAATTTCATTTACCTCGTGACAGAAAATCCCTTTGACATCATGAGAAGCACAACGACGAAGATAACGCTCGATGTACACGAAAATATTTCAGCTGGAAAGACAGATAAAAGACATACAAGAACAAAATAGGGACCAAACATTTGTATTTTTGTTTTCATCTTTCTTTTAAAAAAATTTTTTATTGTCATTATTGTTCATCAATGCATGCACCATAAACGTCAGTAATTATCATAATCATGATTATGTTATTGTTATTGTTTGGTGTCGTTGTTTTTGTTTTTCTAAATTTTGATGCACTTGTTGTTGTTGGTAGTGTTGTTGTTGTTGTTGTTGTTGTTGTTGTTGTTGTTGTTGTTGTTGTTGTTGTTGTTGTTGTTGGTGGTGGTGGTTGTGTCGGTAGAGGTAGAGGTGGTGGTGGTGGTGGTGGTAGCTGTTATTGTGGTAGTGGTGATGTATTTTATACCTGCATCCACAGTTGACTTTAGTGGGAACCCAGTACTCGCGTAATGTATGAAAGCGATGGAGTGAAGAAATAAGGAGAATGTCTGGAGAGTGAGACTGGCGAAGAAGAGTCTGTAGGTGAGATGCAGCAGTCTCTTCTTGAGCAATTCGTCTGGAAGATGGAAAGAAAAATAAATATAAACATTAACAATAATAGAGGGAGTATCGAACACATACGGTGACATGTTTTTGTTTGTCCCAAGTTTTTCCCACGCCATGTATAATACAATTCATTTAGAACACAAGCGAATCTTTCCAGCTCTTACTATTTGCTCCAAGTGGCCCCGTCACTTTACAAGCCAATCCCACCACTTACGATTCGTTCCCATCCCATGCAGCAAATAATATACGATTCCATTCCAGCGCTCATATTAAGTCACTCCTTCCACGCACACCACAACATCACAAATTGTTACCACCACTTTCAAGTTGTTCACACTTGCAGGTCTTTCCTATCACTAAAATGTCGTTCCCGACTTTTAAAAGTTGGTCTATAGTCCCACATACGGTACGTATATTCTTTTTTCCCCACAGATTTCCCCCTATAATTATGTTTGTCTTTTATTATTTTTGTTATTAAGGGGGGGCGTGCACCCCCACCCCCCCCCCCCCCCCCGTAGCTACACCACTTCTCAAACATATTTTGCATGAAACTTACATCTGTATTTGATCGCCAGATAACTCATAATGACGTAAAGTAAAAACAGGACCAAGTCTGTCTCCATGATATCTGTCGGATAAAATGTTGAGTTTAGTTGATGATGTATACATGTATATCCCGTATGTTATAAACATGTTATACCATAGCCTAATGAAGTTGAGATAAATAAATAAAGTAAATTGAAGAACAAAAATTGTAATAAAAAACAAGAAGCGCTAAATTCATATTCATCTAAAATTATTACTAAAAATGCTCGTGCGACCATTAGTTTTACCATTTTATTAAAAATTACCTCGGATGAAGGAATTTTATCGCATAATTCTGTTGAATTTTGGTTATTTTTTTTAATTGATTTTTGTATCAATCTTTTGAACATAAAAATACCACATTCACACTTTACGTCCTTACAGTATTATGATTAGGCTAATTATATTATTTCTATTATCAATCCACAAAAGTTGTAATCGTTTGACATTAACAAAACTAGAAGGCCGACAAAGTCAGCATACCCACGCCTCCCATTAGCCCTGTTCTACCCCTTCGTCGGCCTCAACCCAGTCTAGATGTATTCAATATGTAAAAATGAACATCTGTTCATCTTCACATTAGTGTCGGGTCAATAATAATTATTAAATAAATAAATGTATTTTTCGGAAACTTACCAATTTCTTGGCGCTTCAAAGTTCAGATCAGCGTGTTGCAATTCAATTCCGTTCCGTATTAATTAACCCGGAATCGAAAGTACCGTACCATAACATATGGTACCGTGCGCGCGATCGCGATGCACACCTGGACTAAACTTGTTAGTTGCTGCTCGATTGGATTCAGCGCGAGCGAGGTTACCGTATACGTACCGCGCCTATAACGTGCAGATATTATTTAGGCACACACGTGCATTAAATACATACTCAAACTTCAAGGTTCCACAGAATTTGCAGGGGTCAACCAATCATCACCAAAATCTAATCGATTCTTCCATGTCACTATCCAAACATTCCCTGAAAATTTGGTGCAAATCCGTTCACCCGTTCTCTAGTTATCTTGTACACAAACAAACAAACAAAAAAAAAAAAAAAAAAACAGACAAACAAACAAACATACGGAACCCTTTACATAACCCCCTGCCGATTTCATCGGCGTGGGTAATTATGAAATAAAAACCGTACATTTCTCATCTGCGGAAAATTCCCTGGTCGAGGCTACTTCTCCGTTGGTCATGTGGAGATAATAAGACACGTTCCATATCCCGGGTTCGTCGGGATTCCTCTGACCACAGTTAGCCAGATGGATGAACCTCCACCAGGGCTTGGGCTGGTCAGAAAAATCGATCTGACCAGAACAAATCAATATCTCCTGCAAGAAAACAGTGGTAACAATGATGATGATGACGGTGATGATGATGGCGATGGGTGTTGATGATGATTATGATGATGATGATGATTTTTCAAGTTTTGGAAGGAATGCCTGAACCCCCCCCCCCCCTTCTTTTTTTCTTCTTTTTTTTTACCATTAATGCTCAAAATAATGTTGAGTGCTAAAATCCTGCAAATTATTTAAAAGGCACTATAGCTTAGTTCTCTTTTAAGGTCTATTTTAGAATAATTTTGTGTTGCTTTACTTAGCCATACCGTAAAACTTCGTCTATAGGCGCTACTATCTCACAGTATTAGCAGGTATTAATCAACAGCCCCATCCGCGTCCACAATGATCTAGTATAATGAATATGTATCTAGCCCTTTGTCAACGATCTTCGAGCAGGTCTTAATGAATATTCATGATAGCATAATCATGTAAAGTTGAGACAACCCTATTGAACCAGTACCGCCTATAGGCGAAGTTTTACGGTATACCATCTATATAAAACAAACTTAAAATGTGGTGATATTAATGGACCCTGTTGTCGTTACAGTTCAAAATGTATTTGGAAATTATTATAATGTGTTTTTTTAAACTGACCTTGATACGAAAATTATTATACTTGTGGGGCACCCTCACTGTAAGGCACTGTCCACCATCCGTAGAGAGCTCGATGTTGTATTTAGATTCTGTGACGCGACTTAGTTTCTGAGAACACGTCTAGCGAAGAAAATAAAATGAATTGAAACAAATTTAACTTGAAAACAAGCAAAAATCCTTACATTTTTAAATCACATTTTAATTCGATTTGATTTTGTTTTCTTTTCTGAAATTAAGGTGGGTCCTAAAAATAAAATTTGAAAAACGTCGTTTCAACTTCATGTTGTTAATTTATTTTAAACAATATTTTATTTGTTTCATCGACCTGGCCATTTCCTATTTATATATATTTTTCATATTTGCCATGATATGCCGTAATGATTTGGCCGAGTGTGAAACAGGTTAAAGTACTGAAATACTTTAAAGGTAGCACGCTTTATTCCAATCAACATTTTTCTGATCATTCTTCCAATACAACTAATATACTAATATCCATATTTACCACTTTTTTCTCATTTGGTCTGATGGAAACCCATTGTCCGACACTGTCATCGAACAGGACCAACCGGTAGCAACATTTTTCCTGGAAGTAAATATACACAATTTGCCTCTATAAATATGCAATGTATGATATCGTGATATATTAATGTTATTAAAAAAGCAAAATGACCAACGTACGAAATCATTGATAAAACATAGATACATATTTTGAATTATATCACCGTTATCAGAAAATATGGAAAGTAGCCTACTGCAATTATTTCTTAAACATCATACGATGTCATTTTTTTGTTAAGTAAAGTAACAAAAAAGTGTTCAAAGTAAACACAATATGCATGCATGAGCAAGCCCGTCCCAATCCCCCCCCCCCCCAAAGATATTGTCATGTCAGAAATATTTCACCCACATGGCTATTAATATGAATGTATAATTCTTGAATTAATGTGTTTATAAGACATGTAAGACGATGATAATTATATCAAATTATGGTATGTATACTCATCAGCATGAATAGTGAAGCAATAAAGAACATCAAGCTGTGAATAGAATGGCCGAATATAATAAGTCCCCAATCCACCACAACGAAACAAAATGATACAAAATAATCAAAGAAATGTCATTTTAGTCTTTATATCTGAACAGACTTACTGCTGGATATCGTATCTCATACTCCAGTCGGTTTCCTCCGTTGTTCAGGAAGAGAAAGTTATCCAGGTACACGAGTTCCTATATAAATATGTTTTTAGTACGAAACGTAAATAATTATAACCTTAAGACAATAATTTTGAAGTAGAATCATATTGTCCTCTAAACAATTATCTACAATTTAAATTTGAAAATACTCTGTGCTCCATTCTAACTCTTGTTCTAGCTAAATAACAAATTAACATTTAATTGAATTGAACACATAACCCTAAAAACGTTAATCAAAACAGACTATAAGAAAATCAAAAATTCAGAATGAGGACTATAATCTAAAGAAACAGAAACAAAAAGGAGTGAAATTAATTAATTAAAAAAGCACAAGAAAACAAATCAGAGGACGATAATAAGATTCTCACTTGGTTTGTGTTGATTTTCCCTTCCTTGATTTTCGCATCCGTCTTGTCGGCAAAAATAATTAGTATAAAAAATAAAATGTGTGTATAGCCCATCTTCGGTGTTGTACATTATCAAATATGTTTAATCATCGCAAGTATTAATACCCAATTACAAAATTTCTCCCCCCAAAATGTTCGATCAGTATATCATAGGCAGCGGTATATTTAAAGTAAAAATGTTCATGAAGCAAAATGACATGCAATGAGATGTTCAAACATCGCTACAATCATATCAATGACAAAACGCGTGTATTTAATGATTTTTGTTTACTTTGAATGTATATGGTTACTAGATATTATTGGCGCGCTTCGAGCGTTAGAAAGAATGACGTAACAAAACAAATATTCATGACGTAACAATAAGCATGAGAAAGACAGATTTGTGGATGTCTGTTATTAGCATTCACGCATGACTGCTATTGGTGGCGCCAAGTAATACTGAATTGATGTAATACATCAACGGCAACAAAGTTTGTTATATTATCATTTTAGCATTATGACAATTTCAAAATGTGGATTTAGTCACTTAGTTGGCCAAAATCAAACGTATATTTTCAAAGATGCCCACTCTGCCACTTTACTCTTACAAATGTTTAGTACACTTTTTGTTTGTTGCCAAAACCGATACTGGTATTATTATATGATTTGTGTATCTTTCGGTGTATTTGAAGACTGACTATCTGTGATTGGTCAAAAAAGTTTCGCTGAAGAATAAAGAAAATGCAAAGTGGTTCTGGACAGTCTCCACCAATCAGCATCGAGGATGGTACACGTGTACTGTCGCCTGGTATTGCGCACAATATGAAATGAATGAAATGAAGTGAAATGAAATGGATTCATTGTCAACATGTGACAAAAACATTTGTATTCTATTAAACCATTATTATGTCCGACGACAGTAGCCTATGTATTTCCATTTATTTTACAAATAATTATAGAAAGAAATTAAAATAAATTATTACGTCCACGCGTACGCGTACGTACGTCTGTGAGCGAGACTACTTGAATGATGTCACTGATCCCGCGAAATTTGCATCTATTCTTGCCTCTTGAGTCTTGGTCTTCAGTTTTTTAAGCTGGTATTCAACATGGATTTCCATAACAATAGAGTGATAAAAGGTGAGAGTGAATTGCAGGCTTTTGTATTCATTCCATGTAGACGTACTTAAAGGGTGTATGTAATTTTATATGCATGTAAGAGCAAGTTTAATTATCTGATAAATTACATCCACCAACGCACTTCAGTCCCAGCTATTCACATTGGTGTGAGCGATTTCTATTGTTTAGACTAAGTTGAGAATGCGAATGAGATTGCTGAGACTGAGACTGAGAGACTTGACTTGAGGCTTGAGACCAGTTGAGTGAGTGATTGAGTGATTCATGATATTGCCAAGTGCCAACTTGCGGTGATTGCCACTACTGAATGAATGCCAATGCCATAATAGTCTTGTTTATGTACTGTACTATGTATGACCTATGTAGTACAACTACAATACCTCGCTCCTTGTCCTTGACCTTACTCGGCGAATACCTGCTTACTTGATCCATTTATTAATTCTTTGGGTTTGAATTTTGTACAATTTCAACCCAAATCACTTGGTCTCCAGCTCCAGTCCAACTCCTAGATCGACAAATCTATCGTTTCCATGGCCTCTTTTAGTTTTAGTTTTACATTAATTTCCAATATTTTACTGTCGGCCCTTGTTAGAACGAACTCGCGATCTGCAAAGTCTGCAAGCTGCATGCGCACTATATCCGATTTTGAATACTGTTCACAGCTCACGCTGTACAGGATCGGGAAGTATACATGGCAGTCATTCAGATAGCAGCAACACTTTCAAAGATATCAATACTAATGATGGAGTCATCGTTTGTTATTTTATTGCCCAAAATTCCTGATTTCTCCATATTATCAACATCTGAATAATAACTTGGACCATTTTGATTTTGGTAAGGTCAAATAACGGTTCTATCTTTTTTATGGCCAGTTATGATCGATTTTGCTGAATTTATCCTCATAATTTTGCGTGAAAAATTTAGTTTTGACCAACTTTTTTTATACCAGGCCACAAAGTTCATCTGTTCAAAGGTATCCTAATGGCTATAATTATGTGTGGATGAGCCCACAGCATGACTAATAGTAATATTAATAGGACGAATGCTCTATTTAATTGCATTGATGATTGAGCATCTGTTTCTTTATTCATTGGCACGTCTTGGTACAAATAGTTGTCCAATTAATATGACATTGTCCAAGAGACCAAGACCAAGTGTAATGACATCCTTAAAAATGTGTCAAAATTATCTTTTTGCCAAATATCAAACCTACGGCTACAATGCCCCATATTTATTTACATGGCATTTTTTTCCTGACCTTATTTCTAATTCTAGTAAACATGAGTCTGCCTGTTCACATCACGGACAGTGATGCTCAGCAGAATCCGGGCTTCATGAATCTTCTCTCGGCTCTGGGTCAGCATCTCAAGGACGATGGCACTTCGAAACACTTTGAAGAGATATTCAAGAAAGTAAGTCTTCCCACTTCTATTAAAAGATCTTCATTTGTCATCCTTGTCTTTTCTAGAGCTCTCCTAACCTAATTGTCACGTTAAAAAATACAAGAATTCTGAAGAGATATTCTAGAAATTGAGTCATTCTAATGTATTAAAGTTAAATGTTTAGACCAAGCCTCTTCTAAGTTAAAATTCTTTAATGGCCACAATAATTTCCAGACAAGAGTAGCTAAATATTTGGCCCATTATCTAAATACTCTGAAGGGGGCGAGAAAGTATAATTATACTAGCAAATCAATTACTGCAACTGTCTTAGTCTAAGCGGTGGAGAAACCAAACTTATCTTCAGGTCTTTGCTTATAGTTACAGCTCAAGCCAGGGCAAAATTTGCTGCGGAGCATAAGATTTATCAGTCATCTAAATTAATTTTGTATATTTGTTTCAAGTTGTCATGTAATATTGTGTTCATTTGCATCAAACTTTTTTTTCTTCTCCAAGGCCAAGGAAGCTCAGGAAAGAGAAAGACTGAATTACCTACGGCAGCACATTCTACATCATGAGCTACATCAGCTGATCATGGATCACAACATTGCATCACATGACGTGTCACCTGACTCTAAAACAGCTCAGGTGAGAAAAGACTTTGTTACCTTTTAGCAGACAAAAAAGCGAAGAATGATATTGTCGGGTGAGAGTAAGAAGGGTGTTAAGTCAATTTTTTACTAAATTGTGGTCTGCATACAATCGTGTAGATTAGAACTCTCTCTATGTGATGTTTTTAATTAACTAATTAGTTATAAAGGAATAATCGTTTGTTCTGTTAGAGATTAGTGTGACCTTGTATGTATTATACCTGGTATTTCTTTTTCTAGTTCTCTGATATAACTGTGACCCCCTCTGAACTCTCTCCCCAGTACATAAATAGTGAAACTGAATATTCCTGGGCAGGTATTCAATTCCATACTTAAGTAAAATTTAGCTTAAGTAAATAATTGAGAATTGATTAATTCATCAACTGAAAATTGTACAAAATTGCTGATGTTAAAAATGTCTTCAAATATTACATTTAGTTCTTTTTTTTTACTGAAGTAAAAGTCTAAAAGTCGAGTTCTCAGCCTAGAAAATGCTAAGTAAATTTCTTACTTAATCTCAGTATTGAATTGAATACCAGCCCAGACATTTGCCCAGTTCTTTGTCCTCACTCCATGAAAGTTCTATAATAATGTGCAGAAATGTGTTCCAGAGGCCTGCAATTATCTCCTAAACAGAGAGTAAACCCGACACATCCTGTTATTTGAGCAGAGAAAATGTGACTTTTGTTCATTTATTAATTTGATTGTCTTTCTTTTAGTTCTATGATGCGGTACAGGAATGTGTTGCTGTTGCAGAGGCCTGTGACTATCTGCCCAGCAGTGAGCCGAGTGAAGAACAGGAAAGGGCAGCTACCCTTCTTGGACTGGACAGGGAAAAACTGCTTGCTGGAAAACATCAAAAGAAGGTAAATGGATAGTTAACTTAACCCTAATCCCATTGGGTTATTTTGATCACTCGAGTCCATTAGGGGGGGGCCTTTTAGGCCCCCCCCTCAAATCTCGGCAACGAATGGACCGATTGACTTGAAAATTGGCACATACGTAAAACAAGTCGAGTAGAATTATAATTTTAAAAAATAAAAACAAATTGAGCATTATTTTTTTTTAAAATAATTAATTAAAATTTTGAATATGCAAATTTTTGACAAATTTGGGGAAAATTTGGATTTTCATCTAACATCAAGAGAAATTACAGGATTTCTTCAGGTTTTCTGTAAAAAATTTCTTTTGAGTATCTCATTGATAAATATGAAGTTTCAAATCTTCATGTTTTTAGAAAAGCTCGAGAAATAAGGATATTTCCTTATTTCTTTTGTATTTCATTGTTTTTATTCTTATGTATTTTATTGTT
This sequence comes from Echinarachnius parma, assembly GCA_037951105.1. Lineage (NCBI taxonomy): Eukaryota > Metazoa > Echinodermata > Echinoidea > Clypeasteroida > Echinarachniidae > Echinarachnius > Echinarachnius parma. The sequence continues at coordinate 12,925 of JBAMJV010012743.1, forward strand.
TTTTTGTTTTGTTTGTTTTGTTTTTTAAGTAGAATTTATCTCTGAAGTGTATGAATTAAACTAATAACAAAGCAATAATCAAAATTATGATTCAATGTAACAATAACAGATTTGGAGTTTACATGGCATCGGATATATGAATTACATAGAAACCTGTACAAAAATTGCATTTTATTGTGACGGCTGAGCAATTATCCACCTCTAAAATCAGTTCTACAAGTCCGACCGGGGTGAATTATATATCAAAACATGCGGGAGACTTGAGAGAAAAAAGTCATGAAGTTTGAACGTGAAATTCCAATCGGTCTAGATGCACGTCGAAAAAAACGACAGGGGGGGGCCTAAAAGGCCCCCCCCTAATGGGATTAGGGTTAAGACACACCATTAACCTTTTCTCTACTTGCGGGCCAATTAGGCAAGTAAATTAATAATTTGTTCAATGTTTACTTTCCAAAATAGAACATTTTCTGTACTTGCCTTTTGTGTTCTTTTGTAGTTGAATAGAAATGTTAGTTGCCCATAAGGGCATCATTTATGAAATGTTACTTGCCTGATATTAATTTTTGCTTGCCCTGGGCAATCGAGTAAGTGTGAAGAGATCCAATCCTTTCATTGATAATTAAATATGTTTCAATAAAAAAATATACATTCTCCTGGACATGTGCATGTATATCATTGTTTATCTTTGTTTCCTCCTCCTTGTTTGTATTGACTAGATGGTGTCAGTGTTGCAGCCCCAGCTGATCCCACTGATAGAAGACCGATTAAGGAAGAAGTGTGAGGAGATTCAGTCCTTCCATGAGACTGATGCAGCCACATCTGGTGAGTGTTTCAAAAGATGTCAGTCTATGAATGTCATCAGCCTGCATGCTCTTAATCAAAACTGGTGATGGAATGTTTGGTTTGGGGCTTTTTGGTAAATGGACATAATAATAGTAAATAATAATAATGGTGGCTACTTATATAGCGCACATTCTGTCTTTCGACACTCGCAGCGCATCATTATTATTACATACTGCAATTAATCCAGCACCCAAAGTGCACATTTTCCACTCCCTTGGGAGCATTCCAGCCAGTCACCTCGTAGGTGCACATGGTGTGAGAAGATTGGTAGAGTGGAGCTCTCCAATCAATGGTATCCCGATTTTGAAACCAGTGTGTATTATCTGTTTTATTTGTCCTTCAGCTAGTCAATTTATCCACTATTGCTGCTCTCTACCCAGGTATATAAATAGGGACCTGTTAGGAGTGGAACGTGTAATATGCAATTCTACTTGTATACTGTTGAGTGAGCCTCATGGCTGCAAAAATGCATTGCTCCCAAGGGAGCAGAAAGTGCAAGTCAAATGTACTAATCTGATGAGAAGAAATGTTGGCCTTAAAATATTGCAAGTTCTTTCTTATCTAGTAATATCAATTACATTGTCATATTTGATTATTGTGCTCATTCAGTTCTTTGAATAATTCAAATTGTGATTTTCAGGTGACTAGGGAACTGATATTTGCCAAAAACCACCCAACTGGCTGATATATTTCACAGTGAAAGACCAAAGTGGAGGAGGAGAAGAGACAACTAAGATTATCCAGACTGCTGAGAAACAGTGCTCAGAATCTAATCTTGAGAGAGTCATTACATATTTACATAACTAGTCAATGTTCTTGTTAAAAAATAGTGCTTATATAGTTACAGTCCTTGTTAACACTAAGTATTATTACTATTTTTAGGTGACGAACTGACTTTTGCAAAAGCCACCCAGTTAGCTGAGGTGCTTCACAGTGAGAGAAGACCAAAGTAGAGGAGGAGAAGAGGTCACTCTGATTGTCTAGACTGCTGAGAAACAGACAGCACTTGCCTCTAAATACCCCAAATCTCTCATATAGTTATGATCATAACAATGTCATTTTTTATCGCCTTTTTTCTCAGGTGATGAACTAACGTTTGCGAAAGCCACCCAGCTAGCCGACTTGCTTCACAGTGAGAAGACCAAAGTGGAGGAGGAGAAGAGACAACTGAGATTGGCCAGACTGCTGCGGAACAAACAGTGCTGGCAATACTACCAGGTTAGTTAACCCATTCCCTTTGAGTTTCTTAAATCCCCATAGACTTTGCACACAACTCACCCGGTTCCCGTAGTCAAGGGGTTAATTTCACATATTTCTAAAAAAGTTATTTAAAGTTTAAATTTAATTGCATATTGTTTTTTTTTTAAACATCCAAATAGGATGAACTAACTACAGTTTCATGCTACTCATTGTACATGATATCTTCTGGTATATTGTAGATTTGTTTAAATATAGTTTTTCATCTTGTTTACATTATTTGATTTGACCTAAGAATACCAGACCTGCCAATTTCCCCTGATTCTGCATGAGGCTCACAGGAAATGTACAGAGCTTTCTGCATCCTACCAACAAAATTTGAAAATCTCCCTGACTGAGAATGGATTCTTTTCCATTGTGGTGCATGTATTTCATAAGTCACAACGATCTCCCCGATCGCTGTTTGAAATCCCTCTGAATGTCAATGTTGGCAGTTCTGGAATACAATTGATGTTAAATTGCTAGACATGTGCTCTGCTTGTTTGAAATGAAATATTGTTCATGCCACTGTTGCCAGTATCCTAGTCTTTATTGTTTAGATTAGTGTAAATCTTTTGGATCAGATTACCTTTTTTAATCACATTATTTAAAATCTGGAACAGAGCTTGAAAGAGGCCCTAGAAACCCTTGAGAAGCTGATAACGAATCATAGACTGCGTCTCCAAGCCGACAGCGACAGCATCACAACAGACTGGTTGAGTGCACGATGCCAGGCCATGCATCTTAAAATCAGGTTAGTTTGTATTTGTTCATTTATTCATCCATCCATTCATTATTATTCTAATTCATGAATTCATCCAACCATCGGCTGCGATAGTATGACAACAGACTGGTTCAGTGCATGATGCCAGGCCATGCATCTTAAAATCAGGTTAGTTTTTATTTGTTCATTTATTCATCCATTTATTCATCCATCCATTCATTATTATTCTAATTCATGAATTCATCCAACCATCAGCTGCGATAGTATGACAACAGACTGGTGGTTGAATGCATGATGCCAGGCCATGCATCTTAAAATCAGGTTAGTCCATTAGCCGAGTCATTCTTCATTTATCCATTCATTCATTTATTTATTTATTCACTATTCACACTCTCTGCTGGTCTATTCCATCCATTCATTTAATTTTATTCATTCATCCACCAATCCGGTCATTCTAAATCTGATATGTCATGTCATTAATTCCCTGTTTGTTGGTAGCGTAATTACAAACGTTCTTGAGTATCTAATATTTCTCATGTGTAAATACAAAGGGCTCTCCCTTAAGCTTTTCTTTCAGGTGGCCAAAATGACACATAAGATACTCTCCCAGACTCACACTTGTTATCCTTATTCATTGATGGAGCAAACAAGAGTTTCTAGTGGCCAAATGAAATGACTGATGGCAATTCAATTGGCAACTGGGCCACTACTAAGGCAGTGCTCAACACTTGCACCTTGCACTTGCCCGCTTGCCTGGGGCAAATAAAAATTGGTGTCGGACAAGTCAAATTGAATCAATTTTCTAGTTTGCTTGCCTGAACGGGCAACTAAATAGTTGTTCCACTATGAGAGAACATTTTAATTTCATGTAAATTTCGTGTAAATCTCATCTTAAAGAGGGCAAGTAACATTTCAAAATGTATGATTTTACTTGCCCAAACGGGCCAGTACAGAAAAGGGTTAGTGTGGAGGCTTGGCAAAAGGTAAGTAGTACAGTACATGTATTTCTCTGTTTATCTGCAATTACTTTTCCCTGAATTTTGAATTAAATTCCTCATTAATTTCTCATTTTTATTGCAGGGTGTTTGAAGCCAAGTTGCTGTGCAGTATGTATACCACTGATGTCATCAAGGCTCTCAAAACGGCAAGGTAAATAATACAAAACAAAATGAATTATCACCTTTCATGAATACTTTTTAACTTAAGTGTACATACTAGTACTTACATTAAGTGAATACTTAGTAACCTTTTTTTTCAGTTTTATAAATGAAAGGCTATTTTATTTCAGTATTTTTATTAAGTTTTCCTTTGAACTATGCACTTGGGGCTTATTATGTTTAATAATAACATGTTGATAACATATCATTTTAAAGGGAAGCTGATGAGAGCATGAATCGTATCACTTCTAGTCATACATTTTTTATTGGGTAAATACTCACTGATAATTAAAATCAAATTAATAATTTAAAATTTTGTAGAGTTTTAGACTTGCGAAAAGCACTGTAGGTGAACTGAATTATCTAATGGTTATTCTTCGTCTTTCCACAGAAAACATTTGGAAGAAGCTATTCAAGAGGGCGAGACTGACCTGACGAGACACAAGCAAGCCCTCGGATCCTACGACACACTAGGAATGGGCTTCAATGAGATAGTGAGTGAATACCAGACGCTGAGGGCTGCGATCGACAACAAGAAATGGGCTCTGAGGGAACTCAAACAGAGTCTGAGGGAGGAAAACACAGACGATTTCAAATCTGTGAGATGAGAAGACAGGTTTTGTAAAAAAAAATGGACAAGAACTGCTTAAAACCTGAAATTCAAATATATGGAGCATATATTAATGAACAATGCATCTCCTGTTCTGCCTACATCTTTTATTTTACCACGCTCCGTGGTATAATTCAAGCAAGCCTTTAAAGGGGGACAACAGAATAGACAAATTCAAGTCAGTCAATGAGGACATTAAAAAAAGGAACTTGATATCCTTCCACAAGTCGATCATACATGTACTTTTACACCTAATGGATGGACAGTTTACTTAAAGCCGAATGCACACAGAGCCGACTCGACCCGATTCGATCTGACTGGTTTTCAGTTGGATTGGCTCTGTGTGCATTGCTGTACGACTCTGGGCCAATTCTTTGCAGGCCAAAATTGATTGTTTCAGAGTAGTGCATCATTATCATATGACAATATATTTGCACTTGTGTTTTGAACATTTATAAATGTTAAAGGAACTAAAGAATACAATGTATTTTGGCACTTATTCCATAGTTGATGACTTGTAAACTAGGTCTGCAGAAAAAAACTTCATGAAAATAAACACAGTAGTGATTTTAGGCTAATTTTCTGATGCCAAATCTCACTTAGCAGCCAGTTTACGCCCCACCCACATTTAGGGTCCAAAATCAGTCCAAAATCAGCAGCGTGATTGACATGTGATTGACAATTCATCGGCTTACATCATCTAGAGAATTTAGAGAGGCGTTGTGTACAGAGACTACGGGGCGAAGTTCTTTAGATGACGTCACACCAATAGAGGGCAGCATAATCGATTTTGGCGATTTAAAAGGGGCGTTCCCAGGACAACTAGATATTTACTAATTACCCCAAAATTGATTGATTTCATGGGAAATGACTGCCAAATTCTTTTTCTTGAGGAAAAATTACTTATAGAGAGCCTAATTGTGAAAATTAGGCCATCTAGACACTGTAGTTCCTTTAAAAGTAATCATGAAAAACATGCACAAGAATTAATTTTGGTTATATGCTTGTATATAACCTTTTATTTCATACAATACTTTGAAATTGTTCCTTTTGAGAGATACATATAGCAAGCAATTCACGCTTAGAAAAATATACAGATTTTTAAAGCAATATTTACAATATACTTGAAAAAATATTCACTGAATATACAATAATTTCAAGCTTAATATGTATATACAACTTCTTTTTAAATTAGTATAATACTTTGAACAAATTTGTATATTTACAGTTTCTTCAAATAGAGAGATATTTATGTACAGTAAGCTTACAGGAAATGAAATAAAAAATGGAATGCATAAGCATATACTTGTTCATATTAACCAATAAATATAATACAAACTATAATCCAAGGTGTTATATTGTTGTTCATTTCCTATATCATTCTCAATAATGTATGAAATAATGTTTAAATGTCAATGACATTGACACACAAAAATAAGCACCAACTAAGATGTTGGTCTAAGGAAGTCAAAAGAATACAAAATAAATCCAATCCGATCAAATCGAAATCACTCCCGTCTTGTCCCTTGGAGATAATGATCTTTTACATGTTGCATTCTTATAAATGGAGGAAATCTGAAATAATACCATACTTTGTAAGATTTCTAAATCCTTTCACCCAAACTTATCATCTGAAAAATTAAATAACATACAAAAATGTCCTATTGGCCATCTGTCACCAAAAGTAATCCCCTGCAGAGAACAAATATGGAACCAGCCCAAAATAGTCTCCTGTCTACAATGACGACGTTTCTTTTATATTTCCCTATAAATGTGTGCACTGTGTAGGTCTATTGTGCCATGTTCAAGGTACTTATCAGTTCATGTATTCCCGGCAACCACGGCAAAGCTGCACAAGATCTCAATAATGGTTTTCACAGCTGATTTTGGAAATATCACATTTGTAATACAGGGATTCTCAAAAAAATATTTTAAAAATAACAGAATAACATCAATTGCAACAGGGTAAGGGTCAAGTCTTGTTAAAAATCTTTGTTTGAGAATTAAAAATAGAAGCACATGTAACGAACCAGTATCAGAAATTTATTTTAGCATGACAATACGTGCAATCAAGTTTATTCCAGAATGCCTTCCTCCAATACATGCTGTAAACATTAAAGTATACTAATACAGTGGAACCTCTTTATAATGAGCTCCTTGGGACCAAGAAAACAACCTTGTTATACATATCAGTGTAAAAAAAATTAATAATAATGATATAAAGGGCTGGTACCAGCAAAAGTACCTTGTTATAAGATGCAATGCAGTTCCACTGTATGTGATGTATAACAAAGTAATTTTCATGGGCCCAAGGTCCTCATTATAATGAGTTTCCGCTGTATGATATATTTGATCTGCACAACTTGTGCCGATTTTGCACCCTTTCTTGTTCTTAGAAGTTTGTTTGTGTCTTTTGCTCTATTCACATTAACAATGCATCACTCTGAAAAACCACATGTTTAGCACCATCCACGTTCACTTTACACACTATAAATGTATGCTATGAACAGTGTTTGATGAGTAGCTGGAACACCAACAAATCAATATGAAAGACAAATTAAACAAACTATAAAAAGATATATACTTTTCAGGAAGAATTTTAAGAGTCTCCAATTGCATTATCAGCACATCAAGAGGAAGCACATCATTGGTTGAGAAAGAGAAGAGCACAAATTCATTTATGTGTACTTTTGAGATAATCACGTTAGAAAAGTTAGATACCAATATAGCTCTCTTTTATTTTTGATAAATATTTCCAAAAGTAGAAATAATTATCAGAAGATTTGGCATCACATATATAAGAATACAACCTACAAGATGGTATGCAGAAGTCTATTAGCCAAAAACGCTCTACTCAATCATACTCTGAATTATGGGCTCGATGAAATGGTCTAATAACGAAGAGGTATAGGAATGGCCATTACCTTCAGCTATCATTTCAGGCAACCATTGAGGGTAATAAAGCAAGGCTCTCACTTGAGTTTTCCTTTCAGGCAGCAACATCACACCATCAGACTCCTACCATAAACTTGTTTGTTGTAGATCCTAATTAGTTGGTGGTCAAAACAAGAATTTCTAGTGGCTAAATTAAATTTCTGGTGGCTTTTGGTACCTGGGTCACTGCTAAGGGAAAGCCCTATAAAGGCTTTTGTAGTAAACCTGGAACCTTAACCCGTTGAGGACTGGTCCCGAAATATTTCATTCTTGAGTCTATGGAGAATGCGTGTTATACCAAAATCAATTCGTCCTCAACGGGTTAAAAGAAGTCAACTACTTGGCTCACATGCCTGATCATAATGCATTGATGGCATAAAACTAGAATGTTGTGTTTGAACTGGTACCATACCCTCATCTGTTCCTGGTCTATGTACTCACTGTGGATCTCAGTCTATAGAGGTTCAATTGTCCAGTTTTAGTAAGTAGGAGATGTCCAGATTCTTTGATAAGTTGTTAACTTGGCCCACTTGCCATAATCAGGCCTGATCCCCCTTGCATCGATGACATCAACTAGAAACATTGAGATTGAACTAGTTCCATTCTCACTCCTGTTCTTATTCTCTGTACTCATTGTGAAGTTCAATTGTCAAACCAAAGCAGTTTGATTGGGTAGGAAATGTCCAGATTCTTTGTAAGTTGACTACTTGGCCCACTTGCCATAACCAAGCCTGATCGCTCTTGCATTGATGACATCAACTTGAATAACATTGTGTTTGAACTGGTTCCACTCCCTTGTCTATTCTTGTTCTATGTACTCATTGTGGATCTCTGTCTATAACAGTGCAGTTGTCAAACCAAAGCAGTTTGATTAAGTAGGAAATGTCCAGATTCTTTGTAAATTGACTACTTGGCCCACTTGCCATAGCCTGGCCTGATCCCCCTTGCATTGATGACATCAACTAGAACGCTGTGTTTGAACTGGTTCCACTCCCTCTTCTGTTCCTGGTCTATGTACTCATTGTGGATCTCCGTCTGTAAGGGTGGAACAGATGATAAAACAATACATGGAAAGTTATCTTTCTCACCTATGATAATGCAAGTTATAATTGCCCAAATCCGGAAAAAGGCAAAAGTCTAAGCCCATGAAACATAATTGTAACACACATTCTCCTTTTTCCAATGTTGCTTTCCTCAACTGTTTAAATTTACGACCCAAGGAAGACTATAAATTGGACAAAAATATTTTGTTATTATGTTGACACACAATCATTTATCGAGTGTCTTTCAATTTTGCATACAAATACAAGTTATTTCAATACTAAGATCAAATTTGCAACTTAAAGTGGATCAAAGGGGATCACGCAAAGAACAACACAGGTTTATCATTTTTGTTACTGTTTCATATTAACCCTAACCAGGCCGGGGGGGGGGCCAAATTTGCGACGACCGGGTATACGGTTCTAAAGTCACGTGACCTTTTGTAAGTGACCGTCGGCCCGAAAATCGCCAAATTTTGTGATTTGTGTACAAATCCTATGGAAATTGATTTTTTCCTATAATAGACAAAACCTTCATTATTTTTCATTCTAATCACTGCAGTCATTTAATTTTGGGCTAAACAATGGTTAATGATTTATTCCATCAAAAAAAATAATAAAAAACAAAAGTAAAAAAACAAAGAAATACATAAGAAATTCAAGAAACAAAGAAATACATAAGGAATTTTTTGGATGTCGCAATTTTTAATGTTGAAAACCTGATAATTAGGTCATAAATAATATTCATGCACAAAATTAGCATATTCTGAGCCATATTTAGTGATTTATTGACAAAAAGGGGATTTTTGCATAAATTTGCATAATTAATTTGAAATTGATTTTTTTTTTTTTTTCTTCAAAAAACTAACAATGCAATCTTGTAGATTATGTCGCAATCTATCTGTGTGCCAAATTTTGTGGCGGCCGCGCGTTCGGCGACCGAGATCTCAGGGGGGGGTGGAATCCTTTCATTTATAAGAATATTATTTTTGGCTGTTGGTTCCCTTTAAGGTTAATATTTACCTCAGACAGTGCCGCATAGAGTGTTTCGTTTGACTGCAGCAGGAGGGATCTGGTTGTCTCATCCAGTTCTGTGGGATTGATAAGAAAAAAAGTCACAGATAAGATAATATAGGTGTCGAAGTCACAGGATGAAAAAACAATTAAGAATGATTTGATAAGCTTTTTTGATGATATCTTAATACATGAATGTATAGTTCTACATCATGTGATCTTTATGATCAATGGAAGACAAGACTAGCTCATTCTTCAGAACACTGACAGTGCAATAATGTTTTCCTCCATCTATAAATAATGTTACATGATATCTGTCGTGCATGCGACTGCTTTAAATGTCAATTGTTTACCACTTAACCTCACTGTGGATATGACACCAAGTCCTATGTTGGTGGATATCACAACAGAATATTAAGGTTATTATTATTCTTTACTTACCACTTATCCTCTCTACTGATATGACACCCAGTTCTATGTTGGTGGATGTGACGATGGAAGAGTTGATTGGTTCAGCCCTCAGGACGCTGATCTCTCCAAACGACTCTGACTTGGTCAGCTGACCCATTACGACCTGCTTGTGCTTCTTTTCCTATGACAAACAAAACAACAACAATGACTAAAGTGAATAAAATATAGGAACAAGTATTCACTGTTTTACAAAATACAAAGTACAGACGAGACAAGTAAATGGTGATGTAACAATGACAATGTTAAAGTTATATTACTAAAACAGCCAAAGATATGTACATATACAATGCTACACAATATAACAGATGTGGGCCCCGTTGCAGAAAGAGATACAATCGATTGTAAGTTACGATTGATCGTAAGTCAGAAAATTTACGCGTTTCAACCAATCAGATTTGCGCATCTAGAACACGTGATCTGACTTACGATTAATTGCAACTTACAATCGATTGTATTTCTTTCTGCAACGGGGCCCTGAACAGATAACAGATAATGGGCCTTATGCATAAAAACAAGCAATTGCTTATAAGCAAATGCTTTAAGCACAAGCAAGAGCTTGTCAAGCAAAAGATCAAGTTCAAGCAATTGCTTAAATTTGTATGCACGAGCCTTTGCTTGTGATGAAACCTTTTGCTTGCACTGCCTAAGCAATTGCTTACGTGTTGGACAAAGGATCGTTACGGTTGTCCGAACATCGCACTGCAGGGCAACAACGCTTCGTGCCCGACCTGGCAGCAGTATTTTTTATTACGCAAATAGGGGGGAAACAGCGCAGAGCATCAGGGGGGTTTCTGTGCAGATCGATGGACAAAAATTGCCGTAAAAAGTCTAAAGTAACAGGAATTTGATCACAACATAACCTCTGGAATATGGAGCTTGAAATCATCCTGAAACGGTACGAAAATTTGATCCTTAAACGCGAATGCACTGAGTAAGCAAGAGCTCAAGCTGGTCTGGATGTGCTTGAAAAAACGCAAGCAATTGCTTATCAAGACAAGTAAAAGGTTCGTTTTATGCATACGGTTTTAAGCAATTGCTTGTTTGGTAAGCAATTGCTTACGAGCAGTAAGCAATTGCTTGTGCTTGTAAGCAAATGCTTTTGCTTGCAAGCAATTGCTTGTTTTTATGCATACCGATTCAAGCAAAAGGCTAGCACAAGCAATTGTTTGTTTTTATGCATACGGCCCAATGTCATGAACATTTCAAAATGTTCACCCCCAGGATTTAAATGGCTATTTAGGGAACATTATCATTCCCAACCCCAACCCTAATCTAAGCCTGGGTTATCTTATTATCTACCTGAAATAGCAGATTGAATTCCTTGCAAGAGAAATGTTCCATGATTTATCGTTCCCCACCACTTAACTATAGTGAAACCACATAAAGAGCTCTGATAAAAACAGAGCCCTCTTGTATCATGGCAATGTTGCAGGTCCCAGCTCTGTATATTCTTTCTTACTTTGACTCTGATATAAAGAACTACCTTCCTATAATAAGATAATTGTCATGATCCCTTTGGACCTCGTTATATGAAAGGTTCCAGGTAATGGGCCGTATGCATAAAAACAAGCAATTGCTTGTGCTAGCCTTTTGCTTGAATCGGTATGCATAAAAACAAGCAATTGCTTGCAAGCAAAAGCATTTGCTTACAAGCACAAGCAATTGCTTACTGCTCGTAAGCAAATGCTTACCAAACAAGCAATTGCTTAAAACCGTATGCATAAAACGAACCTTTTACTTGTCTTGATAAGCAATTGCTTGCGTTTTTTCAAGCACATCCTGACCAGCTTGAGCTCTTGCTTACTCAGGGCTTTCGCGTTTAAGGATCAATTTTTCGTACCGTTTCAGGATGATTTCAAGCTCCATATTCCAGAGGTTATGTTGTGATCAAATTCCTGTTATTTTAGACTTTTTACGGCAATTTTTGTCCATCGATCTGCACAGAAACCCCCCTGATGCTCCGCGCTGTTTCCCCCCTATTTGCGTAATAAAAAATACTGCTGCCAGGTCGGGCACGAAGCGTTGTTGCCCTGCAGTGCGATGTTCGCACAACCGTAACGATCCTTTGTCCAACACGTAAGCAATTGCTTGGCAGTGCAAGTAAAAGGTTTGAGCACAAGCAAAGGCTTGTGCATACGAATTTAAGCAATTGCTTGAACTTGATCTTTTGCTTGACAAGCTCTTGCTTGTGCTTGGAGCATTTGCTTATAAGCAATTGCTTGTTTTTATGCATACGGCCCATTGTATATGATGTTAGAAATAGAGTACTATTTACCTCTGTTCCGTTGGGCAGTGTCAGTCTGACCTCCACATGCCTGAGGACGTGGCATTCTCCAGACTTGACAAACCCGATGAATGGGCACGGGTAGCCCTCACTGACCAGTACTAACGGGAAGAATCAAAACCAAGAATAGACATAAACAAATATGAATGTTATCTAATTCATAGGTAAGGAAATCAAACTGCAGCAGGTAGCCTAAGTTTACCCCGTTTCATAAAACTTTCCAGTTGTAAATTCCAATTAAAAGCAGCCAATTAGCATAAAGATAATAATATCCTTGATTTATATAGCGCCTATCATGATTGATAATCATCTCTAAGCACATAGAGCATCATAGCTGTTGGGAAAACAATAGGAAAAGAAATACTGATACAGATGAACTTTCATGCCAAAATTATATGTACTACATCTCTCTATCTTTGTACGTTTCTGTCATGGCTGACGGGTCGTGACTTTCATGATGACATGCCACCTGTGACGATCTTCTGCAGCTCGGTATAAAGATGATATCGGCTGTCCAACCAAAGATTTGATGCGGTCGATCCACAGGTTTTCGTTCTCCCGGGTCTGCGAGATCCTTCAAATTTCCCTTGAAGGATTACATTCTCTATACTACATACCTATCAATTGTTGTTTTTAGTTATTTTATTTTATTTTGTATTTGTTTATTTTTTGGGGGGAGGGGTACCTAGATGCATTCATAAGAGGCATAATAACTTGGTGATTTATTTCTACTTTATACATACCCGTGTTTTCCGGGAAGCTAGTCCATTCCAACAGCACAGCCAGCCTATGCAGGGACTGTCTGGGCCACAGAGTGTAGGCCTTACACGACTGGATTAGTGCAATTTTCTCTGAATTCTCCTGCTCGTGGATTTGCTGTAAAGAAAATAAACAAAAAAGAAGCTTTTTATTAGTTATATCATATATGAGAAACAATAACTGGAAACAAGTCATAGGTTTCAATTAGCTAATATCCGTGGCTTAGCCAGCCTATGCAGAGACTGCAGTCTTCTCTGAATTCTCCTGCTCATTTATTTGCTGAAATAAATGAGTGTGCAAACGTTGAATAAAAAGAAATGGCATATGAAATTCATCCTAATGGGGAATAAATTAAAGTTGCAATATAGTTAAGACTATGACTGTAACTTTACCAGTATATATACACTGACTGACTGGGCCTTCACTACACGAAAGTGATTGTTACTTTATCTTTTAAATTTACTTTGGACTTATGCCTTTCACTCAAATTGTTGGTTAAGTGGTGGCTTGTTTATATATTACACCTTTCCCACCGATTTTTTGCCAGGCCTCTATCAAGGAGTAGATATAATGTTTGAAGCACTATTTTTGTATATCTTTATCTACCCTCATTTTTAAATATGCGCACGCACACTACACAAACTGCTTACCTCTGTGATTCGTTTGAAGTCATTACTTGAAACTTTCAAGAACTCTGTTGGCACAGAACCAATGGTGACATTCAAAAGCCTGAAAAGTTGGAAAAATAAGAAACATGAAAATAACTTTAACTTCTATACATTCTCATCAGGAAAAAGAAGCTGAATATTAGGTATTTGTTTACAATGAGAATTAGAACCATATCATAAATTCATAATTAAACCTTATATGAACTGTAAAATTGCATGAACAAATACAATTAGAATTAACCCCTTGTTACAATGTATACAAAATTGGAAAACTGTTCAATAACTAAAATTTTCATACAGTGTAATTATGTCGCTACTTGTCCAGCTATTATTGATGCACTCTCCTCTCCTCTCAAACACACCAACATTCCTACCACTGCCACATTTTATTTGTACATACAGTTGAATCTCGTTTCAAGGTGAAAATTACCTTGTTATATCAGGGTTACAGAAAAGAATATAGAGAAATGGGACCGCAAATTAACCTTGATTTTAGAGTGTTTCATTATATCAGAAAGTGGTTCTACTGAACAACCTATCAACTTTTTCAAAATACGAATTGCATTTTTGTATTCACATAACATAATGTTATCACTTACTTGCTGTTTGCTTCCTTGCCTTCAATTCTCTCCAGGCTCCCAAAACAATCACCAACTTTCAGCTGTTAAGTATAGAATGGAAAGATATACAAAATAGTATTGGTTACTGCATGCATGTTAACTATCAAATTCATCAAGAAAACTTATTTCATGAATTCAAATATATTATGAGCCACTATAGCCTCGTTAATTAAGGAAAGCGCTTAGCAATTATAAGTCTGATTTATAAATAAATTACCAAGTAAAAAAAATATATATATATATGACTGTAAAGCCAAAAGCACAGAGCTGACTGTTTTTTAGACAGTGTGAGTTGCCTCGATCATGACTCAGAATTTGCCAGTCGAGAGCTATCCTGACTGATTGGGCCAGACTCTTGCCTGACTGAAGACCAGTCGGATCGGGTCGCGTCGGCTAAGTATGCGTTGAGCTAAAGAGGGTACTATAACATATACAGAAATTAGGGAACTCATCTGAACACCAAGATATGCTACAAATTAAAGAATCAACATAATGATTACCTCTGGCAGTTCATCAGTAGCATGGGATGGTTCCGTGATGAGGAGGGGGACCTTGCCCACACCCCTGAAGCGAATCCAGGGACTGGTCTGGGGGAACACTGACCCCTTCAAGATGATGTACAGCCCACTGTTTGCAAATACTAGAGTGAGAAGGAAAACAGAAATATATAATTTTTAGGAGATAACTAGGTCAGTCATAATTTAGACCTCCTTAACTCGTTCCCTTCAAGATTCTGAAATCCCCATAGACTTTGTACACAGCCCACCCAGTAACAATATATAGAATGTGGTAGTTTTGTTAAATGTCAAATATTATATGGCTATTAATATATACATGTATATGGTTCATAGAAAGTAATACAATATTATTCAATGATAATGGATATGTCAAGACATGATCAGATATAGGCACTTGCCTTCCAATCATACTGTCGAAAATTCAAAACTATCAATACTCCGAAATGTATATTGCCCTTCAGTAAGATCATCTAAATTGCTGCTCTCAAACCTGGCGTATAAAAGGGTTACATGGGCTAGTATATGTGCACTTGTCTGTAAACATCAAAATGTAGATTTTCATACCATTAGAAAGGCCTCATCACAAGCTTTCATTTGATGCTTTGTTCTAAAAAATGGTCAATTATTGGCAAATATATGATTCTTTCAATTTTAAAATCATAAGTCTTTTACACACATTATGTGAACTTAAAATGCCAATTTCTTCAATACATGAATTACCGACAAGTGCAGGGTTTTGCTATAGCCGGTCACATATACTGCTGGGAGAGTTGAGATGGTGCACAAGATAATTGTGTGAAGTTGAACTGCATCTAATGATCAGGGAAAAGATTTGCACCACAGGTCCCTATCTGATCATGTTTCAATAATTCATTATCATTGAACCGACTGACAGTTGAAGGAAATTATAATGAACATGAAAATTTTAATCACTGATCAACATGCAATAAATAAGTGATTTTTAAATCTCTTTAAACGTCTTTAACATCCCAAAGCTCCACTGTTGACAAACAAGCAAAAGTATAATTGCAACAGACATGAGCATGTTCATTACAAGACTGACACTATTATCATAAGACACATAATTAGTACTACAGTCAAACCTGTGTAAAGTGGCCATGCAAGGAAAGCAAGAATAGTGGCCACTGTTGACAGGTGACCACTAAGACAGGTTTTACTGTATTTATTATTGATACCTGTATAGCCCTCATCCCTCCACACATCGAGCGTGACCAGAGTACCAAGTTCCTTTAGTTCTTTCTTTGTCAGCTGTTTTGCCAGCTCTGGGATGGCCTTTAGATGTTTGTAAACTATATCATTTTCTTCTGCGCTTCGTTCATAAGGCCTGAATAAAGAACAGAACAAAGTGAATCTTAGGTACACTTCACAAATTGTTGCATTTTATCATTTGAATGTGTTCCACAAGGACTCTTGATAATTATGAAATCATTTCATTAGTTAGACAAATCATGGAATATTATAGTCAGATGGTTAAAGAATGTGAAAGACAATTTAATAGCTGCGTATATTGCAATCTAACATTCTTATCCACACAGATACAATGTTTTAGCACTGAATGAATAATTTTGATATAACAAATACTGGAAACTAACTACGATTTTTAGTTATAATAATTATATGTTCAATCAATAGTTTATCCAACATTTGTTTGATTAATTCATGCACAATCTTTTATTAAAACCATCAATCAAATAGTTATGCATTTTTTTATTCATAAACTAGAATGAATGATTTTGAACTAATCTAATCAAATTATGAAACAAATTTAATAAAAAAAGTCTTGCCCTTAAAATTGAGTTTAACCCAAAACTCCAGACAGGCACAAAGCCACAAACACAAAAGAACATTACAAAAAACAAAGTAAAGGCCCCCAAAAAGTGAAAACTGTACTTTTTTCTGAGGATGGTCCTGAGATCCCTAATCCTGTTTGCCTGTATGATGTCCGGATCCAGGATCTTGCGTTCTTTGTGCAGCTTGGCCATGTGATCCCTGATGTCGTGACTCACTGGGTCCTCCACCTCCTCCCCTTCCTCCTTTGCTGCTTTTTTCTTCGGCTTTGAAACTGTTTGACCTCCTGGTACAAAAAATAACAACGGAAAAGAGATTAGAGAAATGGGAAAAAGAAAATTAATGAATTAAATAGAAATGAGGTATTCTGCATTTCTTTGTGCAGTTTGGTCGTAATCCATGCTGTCATGAACCACTGGATCCACATCATCCTCTTCTTCTTTTGCCATTATCTTCTTCGGCTTTGAAACAGATGGGCCTCCTGGTAACAGAAAATAACAACAGAAAAGAGATTTATAGATAAATGGAAAAAAGAAAATTAATTAATTAAATAGAGATGAGGAATTCTGCATTTCTTTGAGCAGTTTGGTCGTAATCCATGCTGTCATGAACCACTGGATCCTCCACCTCCTCCTATTCTTCTTTTGCCATTTTCTTCTTCAGCTATGAAACAGATGGCCCTCCTAGCAGAAAAACAATGACAACAGAAAATTGATTAATATGTTATGAGGGATATTCACGAATCAAATGTACTAGTTCTGTGTTATGTGAGGAACTAACACATATTATCCCTCATGTCATGAACCACTGGATCATCCCCCTCATCTTCCTCATTCGATGTCTTGTTCTTTGGCTTAGATACAGAAGGGCCTGCTGGCAATCTGAGTCAAATACGGACAAACCTATCTTAGTGGCCACCTGTCTATAGTGGCCACCTGAAATGATACCTTGGAGAGAAAATCAATGTTATAGAACCTGTCTAGAGGTCACCTACAAGGGCCACTTTTCTTGTTTCTCTCTGGTGGTCACTATATACACAGGTTTGACTGTACAACCAAAATAAAGCATCAAGTACAAATTTATAACAACAAATATAATGCTCTCTTCAAAAGGATCACATTGTACTTAACCTGAAATATTCATTATGTTTCATGGCTCCTTAAATATGAATGTCAACCTGTAAAGGACTAAGGTCTCAGGACACAGAAATTGCCATAGCTGGTTTATTCACCTTTCTGGACATGTGTTAAGAGAACTTGTGAACATAAATATATTACTCATTGTGGATATAGTATCGTGATCTTTTAGATCCCGTGTTGACCATACATTGCGAGACAAATGAATATCACTAGCGATATTATTTTCGATAACTTGTGTTGTTAAACAATGTTATGCATCAATAAGGTATAAGTAGATTATTGAACTCTTAATGGGAAATAAGAAGAAGCAAAGTAAACAATTAAAATATGATTTAATGGACTACTTTTAAAGCTTGCCTAAAATCAGATTAACACTCCAAAATTTGTTTTATTTCAAATTAAAGGGGCTCTTTTATAATATTTTTCTGTGTTTTTTTTTTGCCTTTCTGGGGCTAAATCACTCTGAGCCAATGAGGATATTTTCACTGCAAGATTTAAAGAACATCTATAGCCAGACAAGCCAGCTACACATCTTAGTACCTGTGGACCTGTTGGTTGTGCCCAAACTCTTGGAAATGCCAGGGCCACCTTCTAAGGCTGGTAGGACTCCAGGTTTGGGTCTACCATTGACAAACATATCTTTGTAGTTCTCCATGAATGTTTTGTGTGACTCTTCTGAGCTTGGCCCACCTTCAATGCTGTTTAATAAATTATAGAAAATGTTGCAAAGAAGAGGGGAGCAATATTTATTCAATAAATGAAAACAATACTAGTATTTTATACAACCTATTATTCATCTCTTGCTTGTGGTCTAGTAAGTAGTAAAGCTTAATACTATCTCTTGCTGAAAACTTTACAAAATTAGTATGTGGAAACGTTTTATTAAAATATGTTCTTTTCTTTTTCTTCTTTCCTTCTTCGGTATAGTGACTGCAATCAACTAGCTGATTATTCTGTCACTTTTATTCAAGATTATTACTTAAATAATACTTCCTGTAATAAAATATCAGAGGTGGGATATTATTCAAAACATAAGTCATCTTGAAACGTGAATATTCACAATTTCACTTCATTGTTCATCCTCTTATTTATTTTCCTCTCTTTCCCAAGAATTTCTTAATTTCAATTCACATTTCATTCTTGTAAGTTTACATCCACATAGACTTAAAATATAAGCCAATAATATCACATTTCTAAATTTAAATATCTAAAGGGAACTCTCATTTCTGTATATTCACCTGGAGTGAAGTCCTTCGAGCCCACAAAGCCATTTCAGTTTGTCATAATTCACCACAACCTCTTCCTTTTCCTCAGAAACTGGAGAGAAATAAAACATGGATACTAAAAATGGCGCTGATAGATGCAAAAGGCAATCAATTTCAAATCTAGTGTGTTTCATAAATATGTTTTAGTTTAATTTAAGTTTCAGTTACCATAAAGAAATTATGGGGAAAGTGACAATTGATGCATGATGAAACAAAATCATAATTTAACCAAAATTAATATAGAAAATCTGATACAAAATTACCAAAGTAACAACTAACATGGCCTTTCGTTTAACTCTCACCAGGAATCAGTAATTTTGTCACTCAGACTCGTCCTACCAGGACCATTTACAATACTTTGTAGATGTGCTCAAACTCAGTTCTGAAAGTGAAAGTGAAATTGTTTGAGCTGTCATGACATTTGTCAAACTTGAGGCCTGCTCCTGCAGTGTCACTGTCAGTTTGTCAGATAAAATAACGAAACAAATTCAGGCAATCAACCAAACCATACATTCAAACCAGTATTATATCTATACAAAAATAATTGACACAAACAGTCAGTGACAGACAAAGTAATGTATGGACAGGTCTCTTAACTTCGCGCGCATCCCAACTTCGCGCATCATAGGCGAGATACACAACAATTAGAACACGGAGACGGCGACGGAAATTTTCAATGTCAAATGAAAGAGCACACATCAATTACTCATCAACCAAAAAAATAGCAAATAAAGAGCGATATTTCTGGAGAAATACTCACTTTTTGTGGTCTTTTTTGTAAATCACAACTTTGGTGTTTCAACAAAATTATGGAGGAGGAAGAATCAAGCAAATTAAACGGAAATCGTTCCAGTAGAACATATTTGTTGTCACCGAAAGGCTGCGCAAAATGCTCCTTCAAATTTACTTTCGTAGTGCGCAATCTCCGTAGATAGCTTGACAACGCTGCGCGTGCTAACCTGCTAATGCGCGCAAAATGTTTGCATCATCACACTGCCATTGAAATGCGTGTTACAGTTTGCTACACGGGATACGTGTTAAGTCAATGGCAGGGTGCCCTATGTATTGACGCGCGAAGTATGGAGACTACTGTACTCGTTGAAGAAGTTCTTCCTTTATGACATGGTCACAGAATCGGGACATTATAACCACGAATTGTGAGTTTAAAATGAAAATGTTGAAGATAAATCAAATCCTCAGAATATTAAGGGTAATTTATGATTGTTTCATTGAGATTACTGTAATTTTCTTGATCCTAAGCCACTTTGAAAAAATCCTAAATGTTCGTGCGCGAAGTTAGGATACACCTTCATACTAAAAGAAAACAAACTGAGAGTGAGACAACAACGTTCACAATGTACACTAACACAAATCACAGCGTATGGGACTGGCTTAAATTCTAAACATTCAAAAACCGAGAACGATGCCCAAATACACACCCATATGTCGAGTTTGTTGACGATCTCTCTGACTCCAGTCAGCATCACCATACTCCTTCGGTACAAGATCCATTTTGTAGGAATTACGGAGTAGAAATGAACTAGACTAGTTTTAACAAAGAAAAAATTAACATGATACAAGTTCACTGGCGTTCATAGCAACTACCTCGAAGTCAATCACAGATAGTCTAGCTACAAGGCTAGCTATATTAAAACATCGTTAGCATTCTTAGTAATTATCTTTAATTAATTTGTTATTTAATACCATTAAGTTAAGATATCTGCACACTTCCATGGGTTGATTTCATGTACAATTGTCATGCAGAATAAAATTAAAAGGTTTGATTATCACCCGATTATCACAATTTAACTAATAGAAAACAACTAAATCTACTTGATTATGTATTATAAATTTAAGTAACACCACTACAAGCTTTTAAGCAGGATGGGTGAAAATTGAACAATTTTATATACCTATTAGCAAGGAGATTTGGACAATCCAATCAAGAATTATGACTTTCCAAATTTTTGTTTTCTGCCCTCTTAGTTGGCTCTTAATTTGCCAAATCTGTGATGTCATAATTATACAACTATGTTAAAGGGGTAGTTTAGTTTTGGTAGAGAGGGCGCTGCACATCACAATTTTGTTGTGAGGTAATGAAAAACTGAGTGTCGAATTTGAGAGAACATGCAATTTTAATGGCAGAATAAACTTTATTTGGTCAAAATCGATCCAGAAACGGCTGAAATAGCAATAAATATATCTGATCTCATAATTATTTGGGGCCCAAATAATTAGATGATTTTTAGAAAAAAATAAAAAAATACTTGCACTTTTTCAAAAATTTTCATAAGCGTTTTTTAAATAGTTGTTGATGATCTCGCTATTTAACCATTATATCAATAAAACATCACATGCATAATTTTGTAGGGAAAAAGGTTGAAAACAATGCCTTTTTAAAAAGCGCCCTCTTGTGTTTTAATGGCTCATTTTGAATGATAACAGGCTTTTTATTTTTTTATGTATTTATTTATTTATTCCTGCATGTCTCACAATAAACAATTTCGTACATACAGATAAACTGTCATAACATCGAGATAGAAACACACAGAGGTCGGCAATATAAGCTAGAAGCTTGAAGTGATGCCATACTTGAAATTTTACAAGTTTTACATATTCTTAAAACATAGATTAACATCAGTTAATACATACAAGAAAAAAAGTAATAAAAGCAACAAATATAAAACATTATTTACAAGTAGAGAGAAAGATGATAGTTAAGTTAAGTCTCTACAGTATGTTCTAGAGCAGGAAGAAATGTATCAGGCATGATAGAAAGGTACAGTCCATACTGGAAGAGAAATACGGGAAACAGAGAGAGAAAAGAAAAAGTGGGGGAGAGCTGAGAGAGGGGGAGGCAGGTGTGAAGATGCCTTATGTAATTAATTAACAGTGACATGTTATGCCGAATTACACATACAAATCCCGGATACAAATATAGAATACTACAATACATGTTATCGTAGGAATTAACAAACCAACTGATTGAACAAAATATCTTACACAAAAACGTTTGCAATGAGCATGCGTTTGACTGCATTTTTAAAAGAGTAAATTGTGGGCAAATTACTTGTTTCAATTAACAAAGAATTCCAAGCGTCTGGACCAGTGTGTCTCACTGATTTATGTGCCAGTACTGTACGTGGATTAAACAAATGCAAGTTTGCTGCTTGTTTTGTCGAATAAGAGTGAATTGCATTCAAAAACATAGAAGTGAACGAGGCAGGCAAAATGCTATTATTATAACGATACATGAATAAAGAGGTTTGAAGAAAATTAATTTCACCGACTTTAAGAGATTTAAATCTAACAAACAATGGATCTGTGTGCTCACGATAACCAACTCCAGCACAAATTCGTAAAGCTTTTTTCTGTAACAAGTGAATGTCATCTGTTACACTTTTTGACACAGCCCACAGAATATTACAATACGAAATATAAGGCAAAATCCAGGAATTATAAATCATTAATAATATTCTGTCGGACACAAGATATCTTACTCTATATAAAATCCCAATACTCCGAGAAATTGGAGTCATTATACTATTCCGGTGGTCATCCCAGTCTAGCTTCTCATTAATATGAACACCAAGGAACTTGGTGCATGCCTTCCTCTCCAATACAACACCATATTCATCTACATTCTCTTCACAAATATATCGTTTTGATAGCATATGTAACAGTCTCAATAATCATAGAATTACCTTCATAAATATAAAAACAGACTGATTCGGAGACAGAACAGTGAGCAGAAGATTAATTGATCAGACTGAAGGGTAGGTTATTGAAAGTGGGTCGGAGGATAACTAGGCCTAGGCTAGGGGGCTCTGAGAGGGACACCCCTAGGACCTCATCCTCCTCCTCCTCTTGTAGGCCTATAATTATTCATTATTATTTATTCGACCAAAATGTAAAGTATAGTGTACAATGATAACACAACATTAACATAAATACTCCAAATACTATGGTGTACAAAATACAGATTAGCCTATACTTAGTAGTCTACTAAAACAGGGGGAGGGGGAAATAGGGAGAAGCAGTATGTGGCCCCAGGGTTCACAAACATTGACAAAGTTCATCACTGTTGCCCTAGGGCATGTGGACCCACACTGCCGCACACACTGGTTCTAAGTAAGGTAAAACATCATGGCATATGGCATTGTATTATATGTCACTATATAACTATTGAAAAGAAAAAAGATGCATTTATACAAATACATCAATTACATCATTTAAAACTGGAGGATTCTATGAATAATTTAATATGCCTTTTAATCCGTTGCTTTACGTGTTACTTGACGTGGCAAGATCACAAATCATCTGATTGCCTTCATGGGCATCGATTGGGGGATTGGGGGGTGGGTGGGATATATCCCCCCTCCCCCCCCCCCCCCCCCCCAATAGTTGGCTTTCAAAAATATACCATAAATTAAAATGAAGGGACATCGCCCCCTCGTTATGTGAAAGTTGATACATCTAATTGAGAGCGCTAAACTGACCAAATCCAAAGTTTTCCGGGGGCTGCGCCCCCTGGACGGCTGGACCCACACTAAGGTCATTAGACCCGATCCCGTCATGTCTTCTCGCAAATATGCCACTAAAATTGAGCTAACTACATACATGTATAGGCTGACTGTTTTTCCTATGTATACAGGGTGTTTATAAAAAAACGGAACCCAACTTCCACCCGCAATGTTTTATTTAATAAACATAATTATATTTATTGCAATATGTCATATCAAAGGTTAATTCATACTCTTTCGTTTGATACCAAATATGTTGTGATAACGTCATGCATGATTGAATAAAACCTGTTTAAAAAGGGTTATGTAAAAAGTACTTTGCGCACAAGAGTAGAAAGTAATTGTTAAATGCAATGTAAAGAATGAAACGATAGCCAAAGTCAAGTAACATTTCATGATGTTTCTTGATTCATAGTTTTACATTTTATTCAACTTTGAGAAGAGTTCATGGTCCATAATCATCCCCAATGTCCTTCCACATGACCCCCATGTCTGTCCGCACATGTTTGTGCTCGTGTTCAGTGGTTAGTTGCATGGTCAGGCAAGGAACTGATTTAAAAAGTATCCCCATGTTCATTTATTTACGGAACAAAAGGATTACAAGACAAACGAACACAAGGAGAGGTTTCAATGAATGACCATCATACCGTGTTGATGAATAGATCTAAATCTTGTGCGCAAAACAATTTTAACATTGCTCGTTTAAAATGCTTGCAATTCGATAACTACAAGCTCAATTATTACAAATATGGTATCAAATGAAAGAGTAATAAATTATCTTTGCGATGATATATGGCAATAAACATAACTATGTTCACTACATAAGATATTGCTGGTGGAAGTTGGGTTCCGCTTTTTTGTAAACACTCTGTATATTATGGACATCTTTAGTTCTGGATATCAAACATCCAATAGCTTCAGGGCAGGCGCGCCGGAAGCAGTTTTGGATTGGGGGGGGGGGGGGGCAAAACCCCAAGGGGGCTCACAATTTGTGTGTGTAGGGGCTCATGCCCAACCATACTCCATACCAGACCATACCAGACTGAGCGGGGGGAGGGTGTTGGGAGGGGAGTGTCCCCCCCTCCCACGGTATTAGGGAGCTTTTGCATTTTTGGACTTGAAATTGTGCAATCTGGTGCATACCTAGATAGGAAATTCGGCTGTATTTGGGAAAGCGTGATATGATTTGATCGACCAGAAAGTTTTAATATATTTTTCACGTAGAAAACAAATAATTGACACACTAATAAATATTTACCCCAAAACACACACACAACAATATAAACCATAATTATGCAACATTATGTATGATCCAACAGCAAACAGCCAATAATGAGTCCCGAGGGAGCCAGAGGGGGGGGGGGGGGGGTTTGGGAGGGGGTATCCCCCTCCCACGGTAAGAAAAATTTTGCATTTATGGACTTGAAATTGTGCAATCTGGTGCATACCTAGATAGGAAATTCGGGCTTAAGATTAACTGTATATGGGAAAGCGTGTTATGATTTGATATATTTTTCTCGAAGAAAACAAATAATTGACGCACTAATAAATATGCACCCAAACTCACACATAAATATTATATTTAGTGTCATACACAGTTCCAACATAAACCAAATGGCGCATGTATGATCCAACAACATGGCCTACAGCCAATAATGAATCCCGAGGGAGCGAAGCGACCGAGGGCTTGGGCAAAGCCAGAGGGGGAGGGTTTGGGAGGGGGTATCCCCCTCCCACGGGGGAGGATTTTGCATTTAAATACTGCAATGGTGCAATTTAGTGCAAAATTTAGTGCAAAATAGTGCAAATAGTGCAATTTGGTGCACTTCATGCCATACCTGTGAAGGAAATTTAGAATCCGAGTTAAACAAAAAAATAATAATAATTGCTCTCATCAGATGTTTACAACAAACTGAGAAAATCTGTTCGCGCGCGAAGCGCGCATCGAAAAATAGATGTATAAACTAGTTTTTGAA
>JBAMJV010012744.1:0-19829 GCA_037951105.1 Echinarachnius parma
AGTCATGCGTGCAGAGATTCAAATGAAAAGGGTACCGACATTATGCTGAGAGGATAACTCTATACAAGACATATCATAAAACCCATGATTAAATGTTTATACTTCAAACAAGACAACTTTTAAAAGATGGGACATTTTTTCTGACTCACTCTGTATAACGGAAGGCTCTGAGCGTGCTAAATTAAAACTTCATTATGCACTATTTCCAGGAGGTAAACGTGTTATGAACCTCTCACTTTATTATTTTCATATAATTATCATCTCCGCATCATCTTTTGTCTGGATCTACCATGTCCCCCGGATGCAATTAATGTTGACGTATAAAAGTCACGTATATCGTATACTAAAAATATCGATAACATTGCTTTCAAGTGTGCAAGAAACATGAGTTAGATGAGCAACATAATTAAACATCATGCAGGTTGAGAAGATTTTGTATGGCAAACGGATTAGATTTGACTAAGATATATGAGTGAAATTGAAAACTTAGACAACACACACACGAATATACGTGCATTGTTTGTAGGATCGTTGCGTGTAACGCTTTCATTAAAAACCACAGTCGTGTTCATACCTTGATCATTTTGCCCGAACTTTAGTATTACCATCGTGGTATGGCAAGATTGGTAGAGCGCGTGCCTTCCAATCGTGAGGTCCCGCGTTCGAACCCAGAGTATGCCCATCGCGTTTTTCCTTCAGCAAGAACATTTATCCACATTTGCTGCTCTCCACCCAGGTGTATAAATGGGTACCTGGAGGAAGGATGGAACGTTGCCCGTGGCTGGAATGCTCCCCATGGAGTGGAAAACGTGCACTTTGTGTGATGGATTGATTGCAGAATGTATCCGATGGCCGGGGAAATAATATAATTGTAAAGCGCTTAGAGATGAGTATCAATCGTGATAGGCGCTATATAAATCGAGGACAATTATTATCATTGCTTTAATCACAATGTAGTTCTAACCCATATATTTAGTTGATATGCTCAAAACACATTACCATTTTAATTTAGAAATGAATGATAACTCGCAACTATATATAGGTCGTTATACAATAAGGAAGATCATATTTAAGGGGATTAATGAATCTATTCATAATTATCATTAAATTAGGACTAAACGGTTCTCTGAGCAAGAAAGGTGTTAAGCATATATTTTTACCACCAACCTGAGCAGCCATTTATTCAATTTTTCCGATAACGAAACCAAGTACCTTTAAAGGGATCTAGTAACTTTGTTGACAAGTGCACAAAGTGATAAGTGATTAATCAAAGGTGTATTGACGTGATCTGATATGTCCACAAAGTAATGTGTGAAAGTTTAACGTTAATTGGATGTTTTTGGGGCTGAGATATGAGCAAAAATGCAACGTGATATTCACTAAGTTACTCATTGCACTTACTTTGTACACGGCTTAAATTATCCCGTAGAAAATTTAACATCGACGAACACTTCAATCGTAAATATCTTTTAAACATAGTGGAAATTCGAAAAACCGAAACCTGTCCCGTGCTTTTATTGTTAATATGAATATAATAAGGTATGAGAGAACCACTACAGTAACGAGTAAGTTTTGAGGATTTGGACACTGTTAATAAGTCCCTTTAATACCTTGTCACAGTCGTAGACGGCAACTTGAATAATTGTGAAATCAATGAAATCACAAATGACGTAAATGTATCGAATGATATCTACTTTTGCGTGATAAAAAATAATGTGTGGATCTTGATCCTTGTTGCGGTTATGGTGAAATAACAAAGAAAAAACATAATTATTTGTAACAATACAATAATAACCAATCACGTTATATTCATTATACAGTCCCACGTATTCACATCTACGTCATTCTTCGAATTTGTGGCCGAAATGTGTTGCCTAACAAATCGTAATCATAATTACGTTATGATCATCACTCCCTGAGGGAATATACTGAATAGTTTCAACTCAACGGATAGACAAGATGGAGAGAGACAGACGGAGAGAAAGATGGAAATAATGAAAGACAGAGACAGAGATAGAAAAAAATGAAAGACAGACGCAGACAAAGATAGAGATATAGAAAGATAGACTAACCAACTATTTAGATAAAGCAACAACACAAATACTGCTGAAAACTGCTTATCTATAGTTAAAAATAGACTATGTAATGAATTGAGAGTCAATACAGGGCCTAATATTTCGATCCTTGCATAATTATTGTAGTTAAAAAAAAGACACACATGACAAATAGCAATTATATACATGTAGTGGTTGTTGCTGCTGTCATTGTTATTGTTGTGCTGTGTAGTTGTTTTACTTGTTTTTGTTGTGGTGGTGGTTGTTGTTATCTTTGTTGCTGTTTTTATTTACGGTATGTATACTAGTGATGGACGCAAAGTAGACGAAGGGCAAATGAAGGAGGGGCAATAGTAGTTTTGTTAAAATTAAAAATTAGATTAAAAATAATGCGTTGTATACATTTCATCCAGTGCAGTAAAGGAAGACTGAATGCACACAAGTGGTGGTGATGGTGGTGGTGGTGGTGGTGGTGGTGGTGGTGGTGGTGGTGGTGGTGGTGGTGGTGGTGGTGGTGGTGGTGGTGGTGGTGGTGTTGGTGGTGTTAGTGGTGTGTGTGTGTGTGTGTGTGTGTGTGTGTGCGTGGGGGGGGGGGGGGGTCCCATTGCACCTTTTCATATACAACTGGTAAAGTAAAAGGTAAAGTAAAATATTTATTTTGCTGCTAGGAGGCAAAGTAAGTTGCATATTCCTTAAACCTCATTTAACACATGTCTTGCGTTTACTCTAGAAATCACGAACTCATACATTCGCAATCAATCTAACATCCATTGCAGCCTCGGAGAGCTTTTCAGAACATCGCTCACTATTTACATGAATGTATAGAGATAACCCTGATATCGCGTATTCATTTCATTCGGCGAACATTAATCGTAAGTATTACTTTGTCCTTCAGAGGCGTCATATTATGCATACATGTAATCCGTCTGTATTTAAGGGATCTGGCGCCTTTGCTGACATGCGCCAAAGTGTCAAATTGTTGATTAAATGTGTATTGTTTGATCTGGTATGTCCACTGAGTGATGTGTGAAAATGGAATGGTAAATGAATGGCGTATGACCGAAAATGCCATGGTAATTGAATGTCGGATGACTGAGTATGATGAGCGAAAATGCAAGTGATCTTCGCTAACTCAATGCACTAACTTTGTTAACAGTTATAACTATCGACTAAATAATTATAAATCTGAACACTTCAATCATTATAATTATCTTTATAACGGGAGAGAAATTTGGAAAACGAAAGCTGTTGCATGCATTTGTGAGAGCCGCTAGAGTACAAAGTAAGTTTTGAGGATTTCGACTGTTTGATCCCAAATATAGGAAAAAAAATCTCCGAAATCTCCCAATACAGATTTTTTCCCCCAAACGTTTAACGTCATTGGGTAGAGTGGATTACAATATCTGTGTTCTAATTTCCTATTTCATTCGAAATCAAAAATAACAAATCAGTGTCAGAATTATTTAGAAATTATAGTTTAATTATGGCTATATATCCGAGAGAGATACAAAACTATGTACTTTCAAATGAACATTGCTAACAGGATAACAGTTTGAGGAGTGTACAAAGCCACGGGCAACCATGCATATAATAATTTATTTAAAGGAGTATCCGCGATTAACAAATCATCTGAAAAGGTATCCAGTAGAATGGATGAGAATGAATATAACACCCACATGACATTTTAGATCGAACAACGCTGTAATTTGAATGCTACGAATAAAAAACGACTGTGAAAAATTTGAAGAAAATCATCTCTTCAACGAACTGCATTTTGGCCAATAAATTTCCTTAACTGGTTTAGCATTACAATAGTGTTGATATTATTTACGTGAAGTTATTGTATAAACAACATTTTGTACATGTATGCTACGAAAAAAGTCTCGAAAATAACGAATGGACAAAAAAAATTGCTGTATAAGGTTATAGTCTTCGCTTTCGCCGTTGTTCGTAGCAAACGTACCACAATCTGCGCGCGGTTCACGCACAGCCACGAGGTGGAAAGCCGTACAAGAGTTACCACAGTTTCTGTTTAAAATTCCCGTTACAATCATGTTTGACGCTCTGCACTCAAAACTAATATTCGAAAGTTAATCGTTTTTGTATTCCAGTCCACCGACAAGTTCAGAAAAAGGGTTTCTAGACAAATTCTATCATTTGAATACTCATCATCATGTGTTCATGGGTGTGCAGAAGAAGACTAGTCTATTGTTAGGACGTACTATAGCAGTATGCAGTATTTTTTCTCCAACATGCATTGTGCGTGTATAGGATTGACACACTCGCAAACATGCGGCGCTTACGGAACCAAAGGCCATGTTAGGTTCCATACGTTTTACTGATTACCCGCATTGGTCATGAATCTAACAACCCTTTGCAGAGTGTTTGACATCTATTTAATATCAAACAACGGTACCAAGGTCATATAAGCTCGTGTTGTTCTTTTCATGATGGTCCCCTTTAAGGGTGTACTGGCCTTTTTTTTCCTCAGGAGAGCTGAGGTCATTTATACGTTCCCAACCTAACATCCTTATTTTCTTTAACAAAAATGAGCTGATTTTACCCCCATAATATGTGAGGATTTTTTCTTCTTCAGAATAGGATATTTCATCGGGGAGATTTGGGGAAGGGAGGGATGGGGGGGGGGGGGGGGCCTCTGGCCCCTATAGCCTCCCCCCCGTATACTGTCTATGGTACGATTTCACTTGCCAGTGGTCACGCATATCAGCATATCATGCGCCCTTCCTATTATAAACTTAATTCGATTTACCTCTCTATTGACATTGTATATAAGTACATGGGTGTAATATGGTACGTATAACAAATGCAAACACCCATTAGACGGCTCACTGCATGATCTACCACTACTAGACAATTGACGTAAAACTATACTTATACAGGAACAAGAGTAGTGGTGCAGCTATACGTGGTCTAATGTGTGGGGGGGGGGGGGGGGGGTGGGGTGGATGGATGTCCCCAGCTTGGGTAGTCCCCCGCTTGCGATTCTCCCCCCCCCCCCCCCCCCCCCCCCATCTCTGGGTGAAAGACAAACATGACGGAATATACGGAGAGGATGGGGCAATGCCAGCCCCCCCCCCCCCCCCCCCCCCTTCCCCAACCCGGTTGGAATTTAATTATCTTGCTTGTCTTGCCCCCGCCCCCCTTTGCCTCTTTTTGAAGAAATACAATATACCAAGTGTATGATTGTTTGGATAACGCTGCCATCTTGAAGAGAAATAATACTCAGCTGTATAATGCTCCCCCCCCCCCCCTCTTTACCTAGACCTCCCCCGGGGGTCATGTTTCGCCGTGAATACAGCACCAAGCAAGAGGGAAGGAGGAAAAGGAGGACGGTGTACTTTGGTAGAAAAGTGATAGGTAGATGCGAGGCGACGAGATCAGATGACTGCATAATTATAGCCTTGCTGAAAAGCAGCTTTTGAGCTGATAGCTGGCTTGATACCGTGTATAAATAACATACTCTTAACTCAACCTTCTTGTATCCTTCATGTGTCTCAATTAAAGGTAGTGTTGACTATTGGTATTTCCCGAAGTGCCCCCGATATTTTGTTGTGAGATAATGAAAAACTGACTGTCAAATTCGAAAGAACATACAATTTTAATGACAGAATCAACTTTATTTGATCAAAATCGGTTCAGAAACTGCTGAAATATCCATAAATATATTTGTATTCAAAATGTTCTTCACCGGCAATCACCGGGCGATATTTAGACTTTTTAGAAAAATTAAAAAAAATGCTCGAAGACTACTTTGAAAAAAATCAGAAAAGGTTTTTAAAAAGTCGTTGATGATATCTCTATTGAATCATTATTTTAACAAACATTAAATGCACAATTTTGTATGAAAAGAGGCTAAAACCAATGATGTTTTTTAATAGCGCCCTCTTGAGTTGTAACGGCTCTTTTTGAATGATAACAGGGGTTTTACTTTATAAGTCGTTTATAATTGTGTATACTTTTCGAGCATGGTGAAGTTATAACTATTACTTTGTACCGTAATGGTGCAGGTTTTGGTTACTAAAGTTAAGTTTGACCAATACTCAACTATCCCTTTAATGAGTATGTTCTGCAGAAAAGTAACATATTTGACATGTAAAGCAGTTTGTTTAACTGAACGTTCCTGGCCTGACAAGAGGACAAGAATAAATAAAAACATACATACATTAT
Organism: Echinarachnius parma; assembly: GCA_037951105.1. NCBI lineage: Eukaryota > Metazoa > Echinodermata > Echinoidea > Clypeasteroida > Echinarachniidae > Echinarachnius > Echinarachnius parma. The sequence continues at coordinate 6,243 of JBAMJV010012744.1, forward strand.
AAGATAAATTAATAAATACATACACAAATACATACATTATTAATCAAATTCAAAATGTTATGATGATAAGACCTTATAGGAACTGTAATTTTGTTTAAATATACAGCTCCTAAATTTGAATATACGATGCATTGGGCGGATTGAGTAGCAATGTAACAGCCCTGATCCTGGGCATAGGTTGATGAATACAGTCGACCAAATCCCTCACGGGGTTTATAGAGGCAGAAGATGCAACGATAGCAGTGCATGAATATACCATACATTTGTATAAATTACTATAGTACCATTAGAGGTGGGAGGTACCGGTACAGTAGCGCTAATACAATTACCATTATTTTCACTTGTTCTTCTTCATCGATATTGACTTGCATAATTAAATACAAACTATACGCAAGGGAAAGTGCAGGTGATATTGACATATTATATTTCTATAGCAGACATTTAGAACGGTAGCTAAATAAATTGATATAAGACCAGTGGAACGCATCTCGTGCTTCTTTAATACATGTATTACCATTTGGTTCATGTCCACTACAGGACTGCAGGTAATTATAGACTCTTCGATCGATGTGAGGCGTCTCCATGTTAGCCTTGTTATTGATCGTGTGTCTTAGCGACACTGAAATATGAATATTGTATTCATTGCAAATTATACCTTGGACATAGATGGTGCATAACAAATGTTGAGTGAATTGCACAAGACTTTATTCTGTATTCATCTTTTGCATGTTCGAACGCATACGCCTACATTAATAATGTATTCTCAGCAATATTTGCAATTCAACTGAGAAATGATTATGCTTGGGATATGAAGGTATACGTTATGATGATATAATATAATTTGTGTCCTTCAATGTTTTATTTACTAATAATTCATATTAATTTTTTTATTTGGTATTATTTTATTTTATTATGATTATAATTGTTTTATTGTTTGCATTTATTTATTTTGTACAAATGTACAATATTAAGGCCCGAAGCATGTAACAAACCGCAAAGTGCAAAATGAACACTCTATTCCCGCAGGGTTAACTAGCGTATAAACGCACTCTTCCCAAAATTGTATTCAAAATTATATCAATAACATAAAACTCGCATGATTTCCACAAAATCCTTGCATTTATTTTTGTTGTACAATAATTATGCAAAATGGTTAGGTGGACATTTCGAGATGCACCAACCCGCCATTAAAATACACCATGCTACATTAAATAGTTATTGTATTACTCTCTCGCGCACAACACATGCTTAGGAACGACTACACCGATCATGAACATCATGTTTGTTAGTGATATAAACTATTTGTCCACTATCTGTTTAAATACAGTTTGCTGTCAGTGCAAGTATCCTTCTTCCAAAATGCGCTATATCCACTTGTTCAACTTTCGAGGATAACGGGTTTCTTTGCCCAACTTTGTACACGTGCCTATGAAAATTGAACTTTTTTATATTTTGATTTTGAGTGAGTAATTGGTCGTCAAATTTTGATTCCTAAATAGCTACGTAGCTTATAAATGTAGATATATCGTTAACTCAATTTTTATGGAAAGTGGATTTAGCGCTTTTTGGAACTGAGCTCTTATCGAGATGATAAAAATTTAATTTCACTAATTGCATCCTGTCATTTCGCTTTTGTTTGTATCGTCATGGTAACAATAATTGTGAATCGGTGGCTTCTATTATACACGAGCCTGCAGGGCATTGTGGATAACTGAACGATACGACATTTTCTGCCACAAGTCTATGGTGTGCCTTTAGTTTCATAAAACAACAATCTTTGAAATATCGATCGTTGCCGTAGACATATTTTGACATAATTTGCCTACTTCATGAAAGTAAGATACACCATGCATTTGAGCCAAGCATCGATTAATGTATATATGTTTTGCAATATCGATTACAAGTGATTATACGGAACAAGGCACGCGCGATTATTCGATGTGGTTATTGTTTGTGCATTAAATGGCGTTACATACATAGGGAAAAGACCCCCGGGTTGAGATAAAACCGTAAAGGATTGCTTAACAATGATACACGCAACCGAACATAGCCCCACATTATGTAACACGCCCCTTTTCACACCCATGACGCCCCCGTTTTCATTATATTTACGATCTCTAGTGGTGTAACGTTGTCTGACCGGTTGAGGGCACACCTTATGATTGTTAACATTCTTTCACAGATATTCCTCTTATGTTGTTGTTGTAGTTTTTTTTTTTAAAGTTATTATTTTTGTTTTTACTGATTTTGCCCCATACACCCCCCATGTAGTTACGCCACTGACGATATCTAACAAGATGCACGCATTGACGGCGGTACGTCACGTCTAACTATTAACTCCAAACATCACACAGCCGTCTCGTCTTGAAGTGAACGTGACAGGTTTAATTGATAATTTATGAGTGCGACTAGAACTTCGGTGTCTGGAGATAATAAATCAACTGCAATATCGCGGGGATTTTGAGATCCATAACCTGACGTCACATACATACAACGCCGATGGAGACTATATGAACCATATCAAATTCATGGAACGATACACCCGGCACGTTAAGGCTTAATAGGGATGTTGCACTATATATGAAAAAGGGACACGTGTTTTACCTGTGTATTTTTTAAAATTAAAAACACATTTGATTTTGTTCACAATCAAATTATTTATTACTGTCACAGCCTTTACTCAAAGATCTGGATATTTGAAAACAAATACCGAGGAAATTCAATTATCCAAACAAAGGGAACTGTGTGTTCCTTCTTTGCTGGCTGAGCCATAATTATATAAGACCTAACATGTCTGATTTGATTGGAAGTTCGGGCACCCCGCCTTTGATTTACATCATGTCCCTTCACTAGAAGCAATAAGAAAGTCTTACTATTTGTATTGTATGCATGAGCATTGAACAGGTTTTTGGGAAGTACTTTCATAGCAAGAGATTGTAGCGTAGTGGTAAGAGTACTAAGTCCTGGGGGTGTTTCACAAAGATCCCAAGTCGAACTTAACTGCACTATTAAAGTTGGACTTAAAAATTATGGAAACCCATTTGTCGCTTCGGAATTAAACATATTCAAGAGCCCAATTGCGAAAATGTGATACTTTTCATATCGATTACTTGAAGTCTATTTGATAACAGAAAAGGTTAATGATTGTTATCGTTTAACCATTTTACAAAGAAACTATAACGGCTTCGATAATGTTTAAGTCCAACTATAGATCCCTAGTCGAACTTAACACTTAGTAAGTATTAAGTTCGACTTGGGATCTTTGTGAAACACCCCCTGGTCTGTTAATCAGAGGTCTCGGGTTCGATTATCATGGAAGCAGATTTCTTTGCTCCCTTTGTATTTATTAATTTATTAATTAATTTAAACGACTATTTCTGGTCAGTTTTCCTATGAATTTTTTTCTTCTTCTAATAATGTCAATGTTTTGATAGCATACCCTAGTCGTGGGTTATCATATCGCAGTTTTAAAGAGATAATTGAGAACTAAATATTTCGGGGAAAATGTTCTTGATTTGTTTTGCTTGTTCACATTATAATTAAATGTCATTATACAAATGATGCGCAGGTATGAGTGGGTCGGTAGGAATTGTTTGCACAAGGTAACTATGGAACTGTTAAACCCACGAGGCGAAGCCGAGTGGGTTTAGACTAGTTTCCATAGTTACCGCGTGCAAACAATTCCACCGACCCACGAAATAAACTTGCGCATCATCTGTTTTATAGAATGGGCATTGTTACGCCCCCCAAAAAGTCAAAAAATTAAAAATTAGAAAAATTACCGGATGCATGAAATAATTTTACCGGACGCATGAAATTTTTTACCGGACGCATGATTTTTTACCGGACGCATGAAATTTTTTAACCGGACGCATGAAATTTTTACCGGACGCATGACTTTTCATGCATCCAGTACAATTAATTGTCTGCAAAAATTTTGCTCTCAACCAATCAGATTGCAGGGATTTATCAACCCATTCTATAAAAGATATTGGTTGCACAGAGACCTTAACATTATCCCACATGTGCGTATATATTATGTGTATATGGTCTATATAATAACCGTTTTAAGAATGTTCTGATGCTTGCAAGAACATTGCTGTGCATCGGGATTATCATTACACCATGATGCACATTAAAGGGATCTATTAACTTTGTTGACATTTGCAGAAAGTGATAAATGCGGGTTGGTAAAATGTATATTTTTGTTTGTGATCTGACATGTCCTCTGAGTATATTGTGTGACAATTTCACGTCAATGGATGTCATATGCCGAGGAATATACGGAAACAACACGGTATGAAGAGAACCTATAGATTTCTAATCGTTCTGAGTTTTGTGGATTTGGACAATGTTAATAGATCCCTTTAATATTTCTCTCGCGGCCACTTGGATTACAACAGGCCTTAGAATATAGGTTATGTAGACATGCCTATATGGGAATATGAAAATGAAACGTTCTTTATTTTTTATTTCGATATTATAATTTTCATTTCTAGATAGATACGTATAGCTTATCAATGTACTGATATCGTTAACTCAATTGTTTTAATGGAAAGTGGCTTTAACGCCTATTGGAACTAAGCTCTTCGTATTATATATCCAACGTCGGCTTCAATTCATTGAATCCGGGAACCCGGTGGACCATATAATTATATTAACCCCATGGTACTGGTATAGTCTAGGAATCTGAGATTCCAGCTATTATTATACTCGGTTCTCTAGAAAGTACCTGTCGTCCATTCGCGCGCTTTCTAGAGTTTAATTTCCTGTGCGATATTTTGAACCGAGTGAACCCCCGAATCCCCATCACTGATTATTACATCTTCTAAGGCCAAAACGCGAAGGTAACTATCCGATCGGTCTGCACCCATTTGGTGTGCTCCCAATTTGTATATATAGCAAAATCAGAATTGAGAATCTTTTGGCTTAGGATTGCGGATGTATGATTTAGAAAAGGGGCTGGGACGGGGCTGGGATTAGAGTTAAGGTTGGAGGCTCGTGTTTGGTAGGGGCGGGGGGTGGTAGGGGCGGGGGGTGGGAGGGGCGGGGGTGGGTGGGTGGGCTCGCGTTTGGGGTTGTGGAATTTAAAGTCTCCGGTATCTAGTAGATCAACTTAATGAGACGTCGACCAGATGAGTGTAGACCAAGCCGACATAAAACACTCCACGAAGTGCAAGGTTGGCAAAACAGAAAGGTCCTTTCCATAAATAACTTCTCCCAAGAATCACAATTCCTCGGCTAGACATTGTATCTGTGTCATATAGGATATTACACCTGCAAAATGTTCAAAGCAAACCATATCAGCTCACATTGAGTATACAAGGGTTCACAGCGAAGACAGGACATATTAAATCACCTTTACATTTGACACTCAAATCTTTAACATACGATTTTCTGTAATTTAATTCCATTTATCCATAGTTTACTGTAGATTTACAATGACTGAATCAAACAATATGCTTGAGTATATCACCATAGAAAGGATGGTATGCCGGAAACTCGGTGTCCAATAGATGTGAATAAGTTCAAAATGAGTTTTCAATTACTTTCAATGAATACAAACAAAATACATTTTTTGTTTGGATGGTAGTTGACGTCAGTGAAAATATGCAATGAATGATAGCGTCAAAGCAAACACGTTTACTTTTTGTTGTTGCAGTATTTCCATTTTATGATTATTTTTTTCCCCCCATAAAAGCACATATAACACGTTCATGTTGGCATTCCTAATGACAGATGTCATCACTGCAAAATGTGTAAAAAGTGCAACGCGCGTCAATGATAACATGAACCAAAATATAATTTTCGTCATAACTGCATTTTATTTTATATGATCGATGTAATTTATATTTGTATGTTTTTGTTTGTAATTTGATATGTATCAGCCCTCAAGCTGTTTTGATCAAATTTGTTTCAATAAACCTATTCAATTAAAAATGTAGTACTTTAAAGGCTTCTAAAGGCATGTTTTTTGCTGTTATATCAATATTTGCGCGACTATAAGTCTATATGTTTGGTTATGATGTTCAGAACAATATCTAAATACAACGTCAATTTCAAGACAAATATTTATCAATATTGAAAGAAAACGTCATCTCAAAGGGTGTAATTGCTTAAAACAATAGTAAGGTTCGACTTTCGATGACGGTTAATATTGTTGCTTTGTATTTTCTTCTCAATTTGTTACACAAGTATTTATGGATACTTAATACAAGTAAAAATAGCATGGTATATGGTGGGCAGTTGTCGTCATCACAAAATGTGTAAAATCCAAAAGCAAAAGTAATCTAAAGATTCGCCTTTTTTCGTTGAAGGTCTTTATTAGTGTTTTGGGGGGTATTTTTCACACTATTATGTATAGATACTATACAAAGAAAACAACGTTGATACAGTCGTTGGGATGTCGGCATCGCAAAACGTGTAAGAAGTGCGTCAAGCATCAAAGACACTGAAAAGCAATGCAAATATTCGTCTATCCATAAAACAACATTATTGATGTGAGTTCTGTATACGATGTTTGTTTTGAAATCAGTCTTTGAATCGATGTTTACGTTGCTCGGTTATAAAAAAGCGAAAGCTTACATTTGCATTCACCATTGATTATGACTTGCAAAATGTGTAAGACGTGCAATGCATGCATGTTAATCAAGGACAGCCTGTTGAAAAAGCCACACTTGTCATTTTCGTAGAGGTTCTATGTTTGTTCTCGACACTATACAAAGTCCTCGTGTTGATGGAAGCGTCCTTCAAAGATATAAATATAGATACACTTATGTTTGGGTTCGGTTTACAAATATAGACCTAATAGAATATTTATGAAATATGACCGTGAGAGTATAACAATGGCAAGAATCGTATCCATTTTAGGTATAGATGGGCACACAGTGCGTCCAATACACGAAGATTATTATTTCGTTTGTGAAAGTGAGTAATGGTTTGTGCTACCCATGCCACTCAAACTTGCAGACAATTATGTTTTCACAAATTAATATTTAAACGTATTTTGAAAATGTTATTCTTTGAAATCGTTCTGATCAGAGATAAACTATAGTTTTACGTCTTTCAATCATCACATAGTGATGCAAGAATTACCTGAACGCCCAGACGGTACTCTTGTTTTAAATGGAAATAAATGACAGTTTATATACAATTGTATTCTGTTCATTTCCGGACTACTACAAAATAAGTTTACATGTACAATATCAAAGTTATAATATTGGGGTGCTGGTTCCATTTGACTTTTGCTCAGACTGCGTTTTTGTCGGTGTCCATTTTCTCAATTTACAGGTTTTAGTGTTTTGTGCGAAAACTAACAAAATGGAGCACAACATCCCACTGTATGGATTGAGTAGAGGGACAGAATGTCAGTGGGCATTGAAAATAGTGTCAAGAATTTGTCGCCAAACAATATTCGTTATTATAGCACGCGTTTACTGTGATGACACTTGACATTGAAGGTCGTGCCGAACAGTGATCATTTTCTTTTCACAAAGATGTGATACAATTTGAAGTGTGGCTATAGACAACGTCATTCACACACGTTTCTAAAAATGAAACGGTTATATTTTATTTGCAGATCAAACAAATATCAAGGTTCGATCTTAACACGGACAATGATAGGGTGCCAACGATGAGGGTTGACCAAACATATATAGGAATAATAATAATAATGTATAATAATGTATCTCTACAGATATAAGAAAAATGTAGATTGATTTCAACAACATATTCTAACTTCTCTTTAATTTCAATCAAGAAAAGTATGTAAACTTTAAATGAAAATAAGTTCTCATCTTGTAATTTGTGTTGTAATTTTTTTTTAAATTGCGAAATGAATCATATGTTAAAGGAATGTAAGGATTAATGTCGCTACGCCGCCACTGATCAACAACATAGGCTAACTTGTCTTTAATTTCCATCAAGAAATGTATTTATGCATGCAATGGAAATAAAATCTCCATTTGAAACCTTTTTTCTATTGAATTTTATTGATTAATTTTTTTTTAATGTTTTTGAATTCTATTTAGAAATTAGGCTAATCATTTTTACAAGAAAGTAATCCTGATAACAAAATATCCTATATCACCTCTCTTTAATTTCAATCGAGAAAAAATATTTGAAATAAATTCTTCTTAATTTGATTTTATTTGGTTTCTACAGTGGCGATTGATGCACGGACAAATAAAACATCTTCATACACACGGCTTCAAATAAATCGAATAAAAGACCTTTCTTCAGAGAACATTCATTTCAATGAGGCATTTGTATTATAGCCTATATTACGATGAAGCTTCGACCACCATGGATCTTTGCTGGCAAGTTACTTTTTCCCATCCCGGTAATAATACTGTTGAAACATCGCTGCTGTTTTATTTAACATTCAACGATTCTTGTAAAACATATATATTCATTTTCATTGATTTCCTTCAATTCTAATAACCATCAATCTCAACTGAGGTCAAAATCCCTTTCGTTCCTAAATGGCGCCTATCTACATTTCAATAGCCCTCGGCCATTCGTCGACTATCGAGAAGGCTGCAGAAGTCGATATTTTGTTGTTGTTGCTAAATTAAGTTATGCAATACCGTCTTGTAGGTCAGAGTATTCTCTGTGTGATGCCAAATGTTCAGATAATATATAATCATTCCTAATTTTAAAATGTATATTAAAAAAAAAGACAATTCAGTTTCTACAAGGCCCTCAAATTGTTGACATGACTATATCCGAGGTTAAGAAAAAGGACTCTTTCTGAACCAACTTAAGGCCCAGTCCCATACTGACGATTTTCACGGCGACTCGCAACGACTCGCAACGATTTACTAGAACGAATCGACTCGATTTAGCCACGGTTTTGGGCATGGGCGTAGCGACTTACGTAATACCTATTCATCAGGGGGATGAATGAATAGATCATCCCCCAGTTGAATGGGTATCAATTACAGATCTACGCCATGGTTTTGGGGAAGAACCGATACGATGTAATACGATGCAACACGACCTAAGCGATTTGCTCGACGAACGTCAAATCGTTGCGATTCGCCGTGAAAATCGTCAGTATGGGACTGGGCCTTTACATAGAAAACATTCCGTTGCTCACATAGCCCTATCATCTCGAATAGACTTAGAATGCAACTAACTAGAAAACATTTCGTTGCTTATATATAGCCCTATCATCTCAAATATAATTAGAATGCAACTAACATAGAAAACAATTCGTTGCTTACATTGCCCTATCATCTCGAATAGACTTAGAATGCAACTAACATAGAAATCATTTCGTTGCTTACATAGCCCTATCATCTCAAATATAATTAGAATGCAACTAACATAGAAAACATTTCGTTGCTTACATAGCCCTATCATCTCAAATAGAATTAGAATGCAACTAACATAGCAAACATTTCGTTGCTTACATTGCCCTATCATCTCAAATAGAATTACAGGCAATTCATACTTACGTCTAGCACTGGCTCGGCACTGGATAAATCCACTGCCGAGCCAGTGCTAGACGAAAAAGCCGACCATTCATACTCGGCATCAACAGTGGATAACTGACGCGCAAGTATGAATACAACAGTGGATCGAAAAGCTGTCTAGGACATGACTGGGCATGCGCACTAGTACACTTCTATTGTGACGTAACGATGACTTGCAAATTCTGAACGCGCAATACCGTAATGCGCATGCGCAACCTTGTGCTAGACGAGGTGTCTAGCATCAACAGTGGATCAACAGTGGATCAAAGTTATGCCAGGCTGAGCACAGACTGATGCTAGACATTCCATTCATATCTGCGTCTAGCAGTGGATTTATCCAGTGCTGAGCCAGTGCTAGACGTAAGTATGAATTGCCTGTTAGAATGCAACTAAAGCTAGAGTGCTATTAATACGAATATACATGTACGTCCTTATGATAGATATATGCCACACAGAAGTCATTTGTATCTGTAAACTCTTGAGATTTCTTTAAAAATCGTATATTAAATTTGTAAGTGCTTTATACAATATAATTATATTTAATTCATACAAAATTCCCATCAGGGATTTTCAGTTTTTTGTTGTTTTATTATTCTCCAGCTCATGACAATGTCATTAGTAAGTTGCCCTTAACCTTTTGGCGTACTATACATCAAATCGTCTGTGGAGAATAATTGCAACGAGATTCCATCAAGATCTAAACTGGCCTTGAAAACATTATTAAATGCGAATTATTTGGTAAATGCAAACCTGATGCACAGCAGCATCGTTGCAAACAACAGAACATTCTTAAAATAACAAAATCTAGTGAACAGAATATGGACTCGGTATACCAGTGGCGTAGCTAGGATTTTCTTCGAGTTGGAAAAACGTTTCCACTAATTGTGGTAAGTGTCCAATTATTGTAACTACCATGGCAACAGCTAAAATGCTCCATACTGATTGGCTGTTGCCGTAGTAGTAGCAATAATTGGACACTTACAGCAATTGGAAAAGTTTTATGAAACGGGGCCAACTTCACAAATATTATAAGTTGGACTTCAAATTATGGTAAGCCATTTGTAGCCTTGGAATAAAATATATTTGAAAGCAAAAAAGGCAAGTATTTTAGACTTTTCATAAATTTTACATCAAGAACATGAAATCTCCTTGATAATCAAAAAAGTTAATGATTTCAAACCAACATTATATGCCTTTTTAAAAAAGAACCTCAAGATTAGACCGCACTACACACACGCACACGCGCACACACGCACACACGCACACACACACACACACACACACGATAGGGCGTCAACATCCATCAACAGTAGGGGGGGGGGGGGACTTTGCGAGGAAGCGAAGAAGGAAGGAAGACAGAAATGTCACATTATATGCAGTGCAAGCTATGGATTCTAAGGGGGGATCAATCCCCTCCACTTGAATATGTTGGGGGGGGGGGGGGGGGGGGTCATGTCCCCCGTCCCCCAGTGTTGACGCCCATGCACACACACATACACCACACACAAACACGCACAAAACCTGTATACATCATGCATGTAAAAGTGAAGAGGCCAATTTGGGATGGAGACATTTTTGAAATTGCTATTTTTAAATATCACATTACCTATAATGGTTATTAGTATTATTACTATCATTATTGTTATCATTTTTATTATTATAATCATTATTTTTTATTATTATTATGCATTTTATAAAGATTTAACTTCGAAAAGTGGGGGGATGTTTGTACATGCAACCCACGCACCAAACAGTGTGTGTGTGTGTGTGTGTGTGTGGGGGGGGGGGGGGGGGGGGGGGGGGGGTGGGGGGGGATATATCCACCATCACCCCCCCACCCCCCCCCCCCCCCGATCTACGCCAGTGGACTGGACAGGTTCCATTATAATTGAGTTTTCTTCTGCAGCGGATCACATTTGGAGACCCCCACAGCAGCAGCTTGTCTGTTATAGAGACATGTCTCGCTAAGACAGGGTTGACGTTTGACTATATACTGTCTTCATATTCGGGGTTCGGGAAACGAAAGCAAATGATCATTAAAGTCATACCTGTAAAGTGTCCAAATCCACGAAAATTACTTGGAGCTTCCTCGTTTCTCTTCTACCGTGCTGTTTAGCTTATGGTAAGAGAAGAATACAATAGGGTTTGATTTTTTCAAATGTCCCTTTAGTATGAAGATAATTATCATTGAAAATCATTATTTCTAAAGCGTTAATCAACGCAATTGAAAAAAAGTACAATTGTTGTAGCTAAACGCGTCCGCATTGCAGCATGCGTGCACATTCCGGAGATTGAACTTCGAGCCGAGCGAATGCAAATTCCATGAATTGTGTACTACGTGTTTATTTACATACACGGGTGCGAATATCTCAAACGGATCATTCATTACTGCGACAAAATGTATGGCAGACCATCAGTATTCGGTGATAAAATATGAACTCAATATTCGTTTTTTTCACTAGGTAAACAGTATTCGTTTTCTTTCAAACTTTCACAAATCTTTCAATTGTATTTTACAATGATATTGATATAGGATTGAAGTCTCAAATGTCATTTTGTGCAATATCTGACACTTTACAGGTATGACTTTAATGTAAAAGGTAGTAATCAATAGGGTATAATAGCAATGAAGCCAATCGTGTGACTACTAATTTGTGTGGGACTGATAAACGCGGCCATCCGCATTCTCATGATTATCACAATTATCAAAATAACCTTGACATTATAATACAGCGTTATGCAACATCGATATAATAACCCCCGGAGCAAAATTAATTAATTTAGAAAGGATCATTGTTCTGAATATATTCATGGTCATATCATTAACATGTGCAGTATATGACATGGTATACAGTATTTACTCATGGAGACAATGTATTGAAATTAAATCCAACATCACTAATACTATTAGAGTACGTGCATTAGCATCCATTATACATATACATGCCTTGGGGAAATGTCGACGCAGTTGATCGTATGCACTGGGGTAGAGCTGGACGGTCGGATCGCTCCGTATAAAATGGGGTAGAGGTGAAAAATCCGATAATGAAGAGACGGTATATTTCTGTCTAGCACTGGGGTAGCTAAATGATGACATGGGGCAGCAACGTATAGCTAAGGGGGCACCTGCACCCCAATAATCTGATCAAAATGGAATCAAACGTATAGGTAGCCATTTTTATGGGGAAATAAAACAATAATTAATGTAAAGAGGGAGACCCCAAACCATATGTGTGTACCCAAAATCATGATCTGACCATGCTACGTCGACGACAAGATAAGATTTTGTATTTTATTTTTTTATTTATTATTTTTTTTGTTTTTTTGGGGGGGACATCCAGGTTAGAAATCGTCCCACCCACTTTTAGGAGATTCTTACCTCGATCGCTGACAGGCCCTTGCAGGGAAATACATGCATACATAACACACGAGGTAACTAACTAGACGCAGTGCACTCAGGGAGTGCATACCTCCGCCAACACTCGAATTTTGATGTTTGCGTGACCGTGAACTTGAACATTTAATGGGTTCTATTCTAGATGAACACGAAGCTTCTATACGAAAAATTGGTTGAGATATCTGTGAAATTGTGCGCAGGAGACTGGTGACGAACAAACAAACAAACAAAGTCTAACAAACAAACGGGACCGAATACATAACCTCCTTGGCGGAGGTATAATAAAGGCGTGCCTTGGACAAACGGATTGAAAGAGGAGGAACGTTAATACTATTGTATGCACAGGTCTGTCGCGTTGTTATTTTTCGTTATACTTATGTGTTATGGTAATAATCTTTGCCAAATAGTTGAGTTTGTGTCAGGTTTATATTAGCTTCTGACTAGCACGAGCATTTAAATGGGTCTCTGGGATGGATAACCATCACAAGAGTTTTCCTATAGCTAAGTTGGTAGACCGATACGGAGGTCATGTGTTCGATTCCCAGGGAAACCCGATTTGTTTTGCTCATTTTCAATTATGTTAAATAATTCTGGTCAGTTTTCCCTCATATGTTTGAATGTAGAAAACAATACAAATACAAATACACATTGCCATATGCCACCTGTTTATATCAAGTGGCACCAGAGGCACACATTATGACCCTATCATAA
>JBAMJV010012745.1:0-15849 GCA_037951105.1 Echinarachnius parma
TTTCTGCCCCGTGCCTTTTATCATTTTGAAGAGACAAGGGAGGAACATTGTTTAAAGCAACGCTATTATTTCTTCCTTTCCAATCATGTATGATTATTCTTTGCAAATTATTTATATATATATATATATAGGAAGAAGCCGAAGCTGCATGTATTGGTCCCCTTTTCACTTGTGTAATATTATTGATATATATTGAAGTTTGAAGTTTGAAGTTTGAAGTTTTATTAACAACAATATCATATATATGTACATCAACTGTACATAATTTACAAAACAATGAATCACTGCAATAGATTAGTAAAACTTAATTAATGCTTACATACTATAAAATACATTTATACAAAAGTTAAGGTTGTTGCTAAAAGAAAACCAAAAGTTAGCACAAGTGCTAGTCGAGATTGGTTCTCTTTTCACTATATCGATAGTGTATCTCTATATTACAAAATAAGCATTATACTACATATTAAGATTATATTGTTTACATTCAAAATACAAAACGTAACTAACTGCTAACATATATAAGTTTGTTAAAGTTTAGCTGATAGGCCACCAACTCTCCTTAATACAGGGAAAGTACAATTTTAGTGAAACAGAATTTAAGTAACTAAAACTTGTCAGTTAACATTAAAAACTAACAATTATAATTCAATGATGCTTAAATGGTAGAAAAACATATAAACGGCTTGATTACAGGGCTGTTTTTATTCAAAACGCAGTTGTTTCCACAAGAAGGCGCCCTCCAGCCACCTCAAGTTTCAATTACCCTTTGTGCATGTGATGTTTGTTTTTTTTATTTTTTTTATTGTTATATTTTCAGAAATGTAAAGGATTTATAGATATTTTCTTAAATTATTGAATAAAAGTTGGTCCCCAACATTTATTCCAATCAGATACGTATTTATGTGATATGACAGTCTGATATATGTCGACACGTAATGTGTGCAATTTCCACGGTAAATGTATAGGCCTACTCCGCAGAAAAAGAAACTGGACACTTATTTAAGACAACATATCTCATATTTTTTAAAGATAAAATATATGTTATTGTATATCAAATTAAAGATAAAATAACCCTCTTCGATATTAGCATAGAATCCAGGAGAAATCATTCATGCATGACTTGTCACGGTCAATTAACCACCGCAAGGTATGTTTTCAAAAATAGCAAAAATGGAACATCCATTCAACCATTTAAATGTTGACAAGCATGATATAAACGCTATATTCATGACATAGCATAATTATTTCATTACAAATGTGATCTTTTTTAGTTTCATCTCAATAGAAAAAGTGTAAATGAAGACAAATTGTGAACGTTGTAGGTTTTATTTTCATCCAAATGTAACACAATGGGGAATTCCATGGCTAAGGTTTATTCGTCGAAACTACAGTTTGTGCCCTTATTTCAGCATGAAACTTGGTATAAATTTTTCTCAAGAATTCTACCGTAGTCTAAAGATCTTCAAAATCTGATGTCACCCTTGGTCAACCATTTGGGCAGTCTCTCTTCTCTAGGTAACTATAGTTGAAATTGCAAGGGACACATGAAACAGACAAGCTTTATGCCTAAAAAAACAGACCAATATGTTGATGTTCTCATAGCCTGGCCCTGGTTTATTGGAAAATGTGTATTTTTGGTGTTTGTTTATGACAATAAGGTTGAATGGTGTCATAAAAGACTTGCCCCGCACATCTTGTTTCAAGCAAGACGCTTTTTCATTGCAGTCGAATGGTGCGGCCATCCATTGTTTTTGCTATTTTTGAAAACAGACCTTGCTATTGTTAACTGATCATGGTAGTTCATGCATGAACGATTACACCTTTTAATTTATATTCTGCCTGTAGAGGACTAGATTTCCTTTAATTTGATATATGATAATGTACACTCTGTCGCACATAAATATTAAATATTTCAACTTAAACAAGTGTCCAGTTTCTTTTTGTGCGGAGTATATGTCATAATATGACCGAGTAATGAGCGAAAATGCAAAGCGATATTTGCTAACACGGGCGTAGACATGTCATTGATACCCATTCAACTGGAGGGGGGGGGGGTGATCTATTCATCCATCCCCCTGATGAATAGGTATTACGTAAGTCGCTACGCCCGTGTTTGCTAACTCATTGCACTGACTTTGTACACAGTTGAAATTCTCCAGTGGAGAATGTCAAATATGAACACTTCAATATTACATACCGTTTCTTTATATTTAACGGAAGAGAAATTATGGACAACCAAAGCTGTTCCGATGAGGTATGTGGGCGCCGCTAGATTCCGAAGTTTTTCAGGATTTTGACATAGAGCCTTGATTGGTCCCCGTGTGCATGTGTGTGACTTAGCCAGTTTTTGTAACAATATTATACAGGGTGTCCCAGAAAGAATGCAACACCTACGATCGTTAATTTCATCAACATCATCAAATGTCTTCTTTTTTTTTGTATTGGGTAGAATATTCTTTTTCCAACAAAATGATACCATAAGCATTGATTGATTTTGGGTAAGGCGTTTGGATCCTAGGGCCATTTTTCTGAGGCAACGTCGTTTCCTAAATTTGCTACTTTTTCGTCTCCAGCGATCCTCGGAACACTGAGGCATTCTCGCCCCACGGCCTCCCATAGAATTAGCTGTACAGAAGAACCGCATGACTGCTCTCCCCTGATAAGGAAGACAATGTGAGCCATATACCGTACGGGGTACTCGATTACGCAACATTGTCTTCTTTATCAAAGGGAGCTAGAGCAGTCATGCGGTTCTTCTGTCTATGGGAGGCTGTGGGGCGAGTTCAGAGGATCGCTGGAGACGAAAAAGTAGCAAATTTAGGAAACGACATTGCCTCAGAAAAATGGCCCTAGGATCCAAACGCCTTACCCGAAATCAATGCTTATGGTATCATTTTGTTGGGAAAAAAAAAAACAATGACATTTTGGTCGATGATGTTGATGAAATTAACGATCGTAGGTGTTGCATTCTTTCTGGGACACCCTGTATAGACAAATTATGTTATATAATCATTATTTAACAAATAATAACAATTATTTTTATATAATGCATGTAAATGTACACTTTTATTTGTAAATAATTCTTAACCAATTTTCATTATTTATAAATAATTACTATTATTCATAAATCATTACAAATCACATCTTCATTATTTATAAATAATGAAAATTGGTTAAGAATTATTTACAAATAAAAGTGTACACTTACTGGCATTATACGTATAATTATAATGGTCATTACTTGTTAAATAATGGTTATAATTTGTCTATATTATATTGTAACAAACGGCGCCTCATACTATAGTACCTGTGGCGAAAATGATTATGCATGAATGCGCCTATAAATCCAACGCTATTGTGTGGGTACACAGAGGAGCATCTTATAAGCCAGTTCGTAGTTACAATCTGCGCATGCGCGTATTTACTTCCGGGTATTCTGATATTCCATCGATCGTGAGAATCAAAGAAGCCACACGTGCAATTGAATGCGAATTATTTGTTTACGTTTTTAAAATCTGGATCAGGATCAAAATAAGCCCATCGTTTTTGTATTCACCACATCAAAGGTTAATAGCATAATATGTACTATTTCATAGAACAAGAACCGGTTTGATAGAATGTGTTATTCATGTGTAATGATGATATTTATTGATCAATAATTTCACCGAGCCTTGCTTGGCCTGGCTAGCACGCACTGGATATGTACACACGTAGGTGTACATAGCATTGTGCGGAGATTATCGTCTTCCGCTTGCTGGACTATCCAACGCAAAAACAGTTTTTGCCGTCTGATTTCTCTCTCCATTTATTAGAAAATGCAAACAAAATGTCGTTTATGTGATCCACAATTTATATAAATTGATAATGATTACCGACTTTCTTGTTTTGAAGACCGCAACATGTAGAAATAAATATTATATCCCGTCTGTTTTTCTTGCCGATGGCGTCCTAAAACAAAGCGTTCAATTTTGAACGGTACATTGTACGAATGGGCGGTATGCTTATCGCCCGCCTTGTACCATTATTGCGCGTGAATGATTCACCTGGATCATTCACAAGAAAGATGATTACAAGAAAGTTGATATGGAGAAAAATCGGTAAATTCTTGAATATACTTTACATCAAATGTGTTCTTTATGAGTTTATACAGCTGCTCGTATAATTTCCACTTTGATTTTATGCATCTAATGTTTGTTTTATGCTGTCAAACTAAAATTATCCGGTAATATGACATACTACCATACACTTTACTGTACGTTGAGCGCCCGTTGATGGAATATCGGACTACGCCCTCTGTCGTCACCCAAGCTCCATAGTCTAATTACGAACTGGCTTATTGTGGTAGATTGCTGATGTATATCAAGCATAATGTCGTCGATGTCGATGTGCCTATACGTGTAGTATATACGATACATTATATGGTTCATAAAAAGAGGTGTGGTGTCTGGCTTTTTGGTTCTTGGTTCATACGCTCCCCTTAAATACTCTACCCGGATTGTTGTAGCGTTGGTAAAGCCCCGGGGGGTCTGTCCTCATTGAAAGGGGGGTATCATGCGTGACCAAGAAAACGAGTAATTAGGGTGGTTTTTTACGATCAGGCGAGATACTCGAGTATTTCGAATAGGGTCTCAAAATCACCCAAAATCAGGAAATAGGGTATCTATTTTAGGCTGATGAATTACTCGTTTAGGGTCTCAAAAAGATGAATTACTCGTTTAGGGTCTCAAAAACTCAGCTTACTTGCTTAGGGTATCAAAAATAGTTATAACTTGCTTTTAATAGGGGTTTACAAAAAAAAGATTACTTGCTTAGGGTATCAAATATAGTTATGACTTGCTTAGGGGTTTACACAAAATCGATTACTTGCTTAGGGTATCAAAAATACTTGCTTAGGGGTTTACACAAAAATTGATTACTTGCTTAGGGTATCAAATTACCGATAATCATACTTACTTAGGGTGTATTTTTTGCACCACGCAAATACTCGTTTAGGGTGCTTTTGGCAAGTCATTGGTCACGCATGATACCCCCTTTATATGAGGACAGACCCCCCTGGGGGTAAAGCCAAAGGATCGCCCTGTAAATCTTGGGAAGATCACTGATACGAAGCGTAACAAAAAGCCGCGTAAAAAAATGTCTGGATTTTTTCTTTCTTATACTTTTACGACAGCATGTTGATAAACTTCGACCCCATAAGCTACTGAGCTAGCACAAATATTAACTTATTATGAGACGCTAACATGTCTACGTCTCATGATAACCACATCATTTATGCATAATTGGTTGTATATTAAAGTTATTAACGGTTTTAGCTGACTGAGTGCTGGAGAACAGTATATACTGCCCACCCCTGCAAGTCAGGGAAGCTTACCGAGTGCTGGAGATTTACATACAAATTCCGTAAGCAGCATGGCGTCGAAGGTCGATCAGCGGAGAACCATCAAGGCCTGTCTACTTGTTGGTCATCATTCTGGGACTAGCAACTGGTAGTGACCCTTGTACTGTCTGAAACGATCACGTCATGTAAGTCAGGTTCATGTTGTTGTTGGTGTTGTTGTTGTTGTTGATGTTGTTGGTAAGCTGATGTTGTGCTTGTTTTTATTAATACGCTTTATTTCAATTATACTTATCTCATGACCACAATGATGAGTTATAACACTTCTTCTAGTGTTTCGAGGACAACGAATTCGTTCCTGATGCTTACAATATATACACGTATCACAGAATACCTTAGACCAATTGTTTTATCCTCCTAGATTTACCGTTGAACATATGTATACAATATTTAAGTTAACTTTATAGCATTTTAATAATGCTAATACTGTAATAGAAAGTTTGCTCAAGGGTGATATGTTCACATCACCCTGGATATCATTCTTTATACCCCATAGATGAAAACTCAGAAGAATAATTACTGTCGTCGGTAAACTCGAACATTATTTTGGTTTAAGTGTCAGTCCCTGCACAAATTATCGCTGCGACAGTTTGTGCATTAACACTCCTAATTCGTGCTGTATGTCATGGAACTTCAGGTCATACTGTGTAGGTTATGATTTAGTCGATGTGCACCAACTGGACAATACAAAATCATATAATCATAATGTTTCAACAAAATATGTGTGTATACATAAAAATGCGTATTAACATTCCTGTCTTTTGTTATTTTGTTTGTTCCAGGGCGTTCGGACACAGGTTATGGTCAGCTCATGCACTTACAACGGAAATACGGGGTGAGTAATTTTGTTTCTGTTTCTGAATATTTGTAATACAATTTACAATAAGGACATTCCTAAACATTTTGGCATAATTAAGGCGTATTGAAAACGGGTATTAAGAAGAGCAGCATAATACATTTAAGAGACATTCAAACATTATTTGCTAATTTGCATATTACATGTATTATTTGCAATATTTACAACAGTTGTAAACGGTTAATGATACATGTAATGCAAATGAGCAAATACTTGCCCTAGGGATCGAGCACGATAACTCCAGAAACCCAGACTGGTGCATATGATCTTGCCACAGAGACCCTTAAATGGAAAACCGCTTCCGATGCTCGTCCTGTCATGCCTGTAGTCAGAAGCTGCATAAACCTGACAAATCCGGATGACATAATTATTATAAGGGAAAGTACAATGGATCACGCGAAGTGATGCAGCTTTATAGCGTTAATAACTAGTGTAAATCCACACTTTTCTTGTTTATTCTAGGTGGTCACGATGTGGGCCCGATATATGCACAGGTTTGACTGCAATTGTCGAAGGGTAGACTGTCGGGGATACTGCCTTGGTAATCTTCCTGTTTGGGGCACACTGATTCATGTTTTCTTTTTTGTCGATGCATTAATATTGTGGGCATGATGGCTGCAGAAAGCATGTTAGTTTAAACTTACTACTGTTGGGTCTATTCCAAGGATGCTTATTACGTGTAGTCCAATCCATGGTATAGCGTAGTGTTTTGGCACTCATTTCATAAAAACAAGGTCATGATGTACAGTTTGGAGTTTTCAACTTCAAGCGGATGTTACAATGGTCTAAATATTTCACTCAAACAAACTACGTTTCAATTTTTAAATGTCATTGTATTTATCCTAAACGTCCCTTTCATTTCATATCGCATTATTCAACTATTCAGATTAATCAAGAGCAACGGAAAGATTGAAGTAAGACAGCACGCCAGAGAAACGCCAGAATTGGGCATGGGCATAAGTATCGATGCCAGGGGGCAAGGGACTCCTTCTCTTGATGGTATGCTGAGTAGCATAGAGCGAGGCCAAGGGGGTGCAATTGACTGGAGCCTCTATAGGAGGGAGCAGACAAACAAATCATTAACACTTTCGTTGAGCGGAGTAAATCATATGAATGAAATAAACTCGCATATTGTTGGTTTTGGGAGAGAGGACCTGTCGCTGGACGGTCCACTAAGTAGAGTACAACCAGCAGGAAATGTGATGGACTCGGGAGTCAGTGGAAAAGCTAGAAAAGGGAACCTTTCATTTACAGATCTACTGAGCAGAGAACGAAGCAACAACGGCGTTTTATACAATGCCCTGCATTCCTTGGTGCGCGAGAGATTTCTTCCAAATTACTATCTACGCGGCAGACGGGGCGAGCGGACGGAGAGCGAATACAAGGAGAGTCAAGTGGTCTTCCTGCATGTGCACAAATGCGGTGGAACGACTATCAGGGACGCCCTGTCCAGAATCGGGAAAGAGGAGCAAATAAAGGTACATATGATGGCGACGTCATCTCAAGTTAATAATATATACAAGTGTTTTGGTCAGGGAAGCACAGGCGGTAGTAGATGTAACAAGCTCCTAAGTGGTGATGACTCCAGGCGCCGCATCTTCTTGGGTTCCGCTACCTTCGGCGTATGTGACAGCCTATGGGGCAGACCGTGTTCATACTTCACGGTGTTACGGGAGCCGGTAGACAGGGTCGTCTCTTCGTACCTCTTCTGTCGGGAGGCCGACGACCATTGTAAGATGGACGTAGAAGGGTCCATCACGGACTGGGCACTGAAAAAGAGAAGCAAGTTTTTCCAAATGCTTCATCGTAGTGAGTTCCTTTTAGGTCAGGGCAAGAATGTGAATATGATTAGGAACATGATGGATAATAAAGAAACAAACGGTCAATTCTTGACTACTTTCTACAAAATCTTGAAAATTGGTTCTCGTTTATTGGAATCACTGAGGAGATGAATATGTCCATGAATATGTTAGCAGATGTGTATGGTCTTTCCTATTGTACAAGCCCCGACGAAGAACAAAGGCAGGACCAAATCCCGGATGGACCAGCAGCGGCTTGACAACATGCGGGAAACGCTACGAAGTAACGCAACCGTCATGGAGGCGCTGTATGAAGACATAATGCTCTACAGAAAGGGGAAGGAATTATTTCAAGAACAGGTGAATCAGTTTAATAAGAAGAAACTATAAACAAAAATAATTCACTACTAAAATTATTGTAATTGGAAGGTATTTTTATATATTCAATTCT
This sequence comes from Echinarachnius parma, assembly GCA_037951105.1. Lineage (NCBI taxonomy): Eukaryota > Metazoa > Echinodermata > Echinoidea > Clypeasteroida > Echinarachniidae > Echinarachnius > Echinarachnius parma. The sequence goes on from JBAMJV010012745.1 coordinate 8,502, forward strand.
ATGATCTTTTTATTCAATTTTCAAAAGTAACTGTTCGCTAACAAATTCGCGGCCCCGTCCTGCCTGCAGACTATACTCGCCATGGACGATGAACTAAAAGGTTAAATAGTTTACCCGTGCTTATAATTGCGTCTCGAGAGTGCAAACTTGACAAATTAAAGCTGCCGGTGTATATATTAGGAGCAGGAATTAGTCTGGCCGCGGGATTAGTCCGGGCGGAAAAATTCTGCGCGCAGATTTTTATGTTTAATGTTGTTGATGGTTTGGTTCGATAATAATACGATTTTGCCCGAAAATGACATATTGCCTGAATAAAACATTATTTTGCCGAGTATGACATGGGTTTGCACAAATATGTCATGGTATATTGCCCGAATATGAAATGGTTTGCCCGAATTTGAAGTGATTTTGCCGAACATGGCCGTTTCAAAACTCCAGGGGACTATACAGCACTCCCCCTATGCCTATTCTATTGGAATACTAATTCGGTATGAATAATGAGTCATTCAGAGTTCTTTATAATAACGACTTAATATTATATTACAGCTTTGAAATATTCGATACTTCTGGTACGTATAGTCTCCTTTGGTGATTTTGTTAAAGGTGTAGTTTAGTTTTGTTATACATAATTTTGTGTGAGATAATGACAAACTGAGTGTAAAATTTGAAAGAGAATACAATTTTAATGGCAGAATAAACTTTGTTTGATCAAATCGGTTCAGAAACGGCTAAATTATCAAATATATCCGATCGGAATCAATCTGGGCCCCAGATTTATTCGATGATTTTTTTTTTTTTTTTTTTTTTTTAAAATGCTTGCACTTTTTCAAAAATTTTCAAAAGAGGTTTTTAAATAGTTGTTGATGATCTCTTATTAATTTTAATCATTATTTACACAAAACATCACATGCATAATTTTGTAAGAAAAATGGTTGAAACCAATGCTTTTTTAGAGAGCGCCCTCTTGTGTTTTAATGGCTCTTTTTGAATGATAACTATTTTATATACTAATGATAACTATTTTATATACTAATCTTGTTATTGATTGTTATTTTGTTATTGTTTGGAGAAAATAAATATCTTTGAAAAAAAAAAAAAAAAAGGCTTTTTACTTAGTCGTTTGTATTGTCTATACCTTTCGAGCATGGTGGAGTTATAACTATTAGTTTGTATTGTTATTGTGCAGGTTTTGGTCACTAAAGCTAGGCCTTACTGTACTACCCTTTAAACTACCACGATATATGTTATTAAAGGGATAGTTGAGTTCTGGTATAAAGAGAGTACAGTTTTAGTCAAACTGAATGTTAGTAACCCAAACCTGCACCATTACATTACAAACTAATAGTTATAACTATACCATGCTCGAAATGAATACAAAATAACAAATGACTAAGTATAAAGCCTGTTATCATTCAAAAAGAGCCGTTAAAACTCAAGAGGGCGCTCTCTAAAAGCGCAATGGTTTCAACCATTTAAACCATTTTAACGTTTTTAAATAAAATATTGTGCATCTTATGATTTGTTGAAATAGAGATTAGATAGAGAGATATCAACAACTATTAAAAAAAAAACTTTTTGTAAATTTTTGAAAAGAGGAAGCATTTAACAAAAAAATTAACTGCTGGTTCAAAATTAGCGAATAATTGTGGGGCCCCACAATATTACAAAATGGTTATGATTACGGATATTTCAGCCATTTTCTTAACCGATTTTGATCAAATAAAGTTTATTATGTCATTAAAATTGTATGCTCTTCCAAATTTGACACTCAGTTTTTCATTATCTCACCCAAAAAATATTTTGTGTAGCGCCCTCTATACCAAAACTCAACTATCCCTTTAAGAAAGTGGTTTTATTTTAATAATGAATTGGTGTATGTATTTCGAACAAATAACTTATTTATTTATGAATTTTTCATCCCCGACTTCAAATTGTATAATGTTAAATCATTTTGAATGCTAAAGTTCAACATAACGTAATGTTGCATCATGTTTATGCCCTATATTGACACTGATATGCCTCATGTCCTGGGCTATGTTTGTATTATGCCATTGATATAGTAGACTTATAGTAATAATGTTGTCATATGTCTACTTTATACTCTTGTTCTTTTTTTGAATTTGCAATAAGTGATCGAATCAATAAAAGACAGACACCATTGCCATGATTGCTAAATAATTATTTGCGTGTGTTATTTTGTATCAATTAAAGGGGTAGTACAGTTTTGGTACGGCTGACCTTTAGTAACCAAAACCTGCACAATAACATTACAAACTAATAGTAAATAACTCCACCATGCTCGAAAGGTATAGAAAATTACAAACGACTAAGTAAAAAGCATGTTATCATTCAAAAAGAGCCGTCGCTTTCTAAAAAAGCATTGGTTTCAACCATTTTTCATACAACATTATGCATGTGATGTTTTGCTAAAATAATGATTAAAATTAATAGAGAGATCATCAACAACTATTTAAAAACTATTTCAAATTTTTTTTTGAAAAAGTGCAAGCATTAAAACAAAACAAAATAATAATAATCGAATAAATCTGGAGCCCATTCCGATCGGATATATTTATTGATATTTTAGCCGTTTCTGAACCGATGTTGATGTGTTTTGATGTGTGTGTGCGTGTGTGTGTGTGTGTGTGTGTGTGTGTGTGTGTGTGTGTGTGTGTGTGTGTGTGCGTGTGTGCGTGTGTGTGTGTGTGTGTGTGTGTGTGTGTGTGTGTGTGTGTGTGTGTGTGTGTGTGTGTGTGTGTGTGTGTGCGTGTGTGTGTGTGTCTGTGTCTGTGAGTGTATAATTATGTGTTTTGTTTGTACTTTGTGTAAGTACATAATTATGTATGTTTTGTGTGTAAGTAAATAATTATGTATGTTTTGTGTGCATGTATGTACATTATGTATTATTTATGTATTACTTTATACTGTAGTTTATTCACTATGTAAACTCAGTATAGTTGCCAAAATATCTGAATAACTATAAAACATAAATAAGAAAGCAGTCATGGTATGCAGCACAATATAACGACAATATTAATGATGAGACTGCCCATTGCATTGTCTTGGACAATATTATCATGGAGGCAGATATCTACAATAACTTGTCAAATGCAATACGTTCAGATTTGGGTAGTGTATAGGGGAAAGAGGGTTTAGAATTTGAGGGTCCACCCTTCCTTTCTTGAGCAAGTACTGCTCCCTGTCCATTCTGAAATACATTACATAGCACATTTGGTACCAACCACCCCCCCCCCCCCTCCCCTCCCCCCCTCCCCCCCCCCCCCCCCAAAAAAAAAAAATCAATGGACATTATTATCAGGTTACAGAATACACAAAAAAATAAGAGAACGAGTATAAGAGTCGAAATTTAGGGGCCTGTTATTATACAGAGTATTTCCGAAATAACATAAGGTGTGCCCCTCCCCACAATAATTGTGCGTGCCCCCCACCCCCCCCCCCCCCCACACCCAATTATGTCCGACCACGTTACGCCACTGCTAGCAATGATAAGAAATATGAGTATGTAAACTTCCTAACATAAATAATATAGTACAAGTCATGTACTCCAAATTGTTGATTTGGAGGGTAATCACGAGCGGGGAAATGATGAAGAATAGCCTCATATTGCAGTAATTTGCTATAGAGACTCTGGACCAGAGCGATTCCACTCAGTGACTTGCCAAAATGCATTGTTCAGTGGTCAGTTGTATGACCAGGCTGAGCACTGGTTCAACAAATCAGCCAGTTTGACAACCATGACAACGATTAGGATAAGACAAATGCACAAAGGAAATGTTCTAATGAGACTTCTCTTTGTGACTGTGTTGATCAATAGATTCTATCCCTCGTACGCAATTAAAGCAATGTTGGCATTGATATTATTTTAAACGGTTGCCGTTCAATGAACACTAGGTCACGTCAATCAAACAGCTGTGCGCATCACATGAAGGTAGACTAAATTATATTTCTAATGATAATATATTGCAATAAATATTAATTATAATGCTATCTATCGATCGATGAGGTATCACAAAGTTGGGTTCCGCTTTTTCTGAACTGCACTCGATTCGTCTCAGCTATAGCCGCGCCGCGCGCTCAGTGCCAGTGAGTTCAGGCCATAAAGGAGTGGTTGGTTTGTTTATTTATGGTTCAGGGCCCCCACATATCTCAAAATGGAAGTTGGTAAACATTTTGAAAAGTTGACATTTGTGACCGGCTATAGCAAAACCCTGCACTTGTCAGTAATTCATGTTTGGAAGAAATGGGCATTTTAAGTTCACATAGTGTGTGTAAAAGACTTATGATTGTAAAATCGAAACAATCATATCTTCGCCAATCAGGCGCGGGGATACGTTCGGAAAACACAATGCATATATCAAGGGGGGGGGGGGGGGGGTGAGCATTGTTCAAACAATGCTCACCCCCCCCCCCCCCCCCCCCCCCCTATGCATTGTATTTTCCGAACGTATCGCCGCGCCTGTCGCCAATTATTGACCAATTTGTTAGAACAAAGCATCAAATTAAAGCTTGTGATGGGGCCTTTCTAATGGTATGAAAATCCCGGCCCCCCTACTCCGGGGTCGGAGGGACCTCATGCGTGTTAAATCTCCGGTAAAAGGGGTACTTTTCGCGGGACAAAGTCCGGCCCGAGAATTGTAAAAAAAAAGGGGGGGGGGGGGGTGTTTTTGACTTTTCACCCGGAGATTTCGTTCAAAAAAGGGAGTGTTTTTTTTTCCTCTCGACTCCAGACCTGAGAAATTTAAAAAGGGGGTTATAAAATATCGTTGTTTACATTATTTGAAAATCATATAAAAAATGATCACATCCCGGATCAAATTCCAGAAATTCTGCTAGCTCACCTGAGATAGGGGGATACATTGAGCAGTGTTCCGGATTTAGGGGGTTCTCCAAGGCAGGACAAGCAGGGGATATGGGAGTGTACAAGCCTGCGAAAAGCCCGCGAAAGGGAGTTTAAAAATGTTGGCAGGCTGATGATAGGGGGTGCTTTCAAAGGGAGGGAACGAGCATACGCGTACCCTAAATAATACTGAGTGGGGGGGGGGGGGGGGGGGGTGAAATAGTATACGTTTTGATTTTTACCGACAAAAAGAAATATACCATGCACCGGAGCCTCTAGTTGAAATTATGGATTCCGAGGTGTCAGGAAAAGCACTATTTTCTGAGGGGCGCAGCCCCGAAGAAAATCAGTACTTTTTCTGTCACCGAGGAATCCATAATTTCACTAGTGGCTCGAAATAGTGCATGATATATTTGTTTTATATCCTTCATTAATGAATCCTGTTCAGTGATTGGTTCACGTAGCGTCATGTTATTATAATGTATTATAGGATTTTGCTATTATTATAGCCGGTCACATTATGTATTGTATTTCTTTGCTGTGCCAGTGTTCCAGTGTTTTGGCATAGCGCCCTCATGCATCTCATCAAAAATTGACACACGATTGACTCAGTGCTGGAATCGTGAAGACAATCATGGCGTTAAAGATGGCTAAATTGGCTCGAATTTTCAACAGACATTGTTTGGCTTTTGCCTCATCAGGACGGAACATTAAGAAATCCATCGAAGGTAACTATTTCCTCGTTACTTGACAAATTGGGCTATATCGTGGTTTAGTCCCCTGGGGACTCCAATTTTTACAGCACCAAACTTACGGCAATTTCGATGGATTTCTCGGTCTACTAATCTTGAATAGATTTCCTTTGTGTACGCTGCGAAACTCGCCTGAAAGCGGGGATTTCTTGGGTTTTCTTTCCACCACGCGTTTTCCCATAGAAACAATAATCACGGATGCGGACGAGTATCACAAGAGACATATAATTGCAAAATTTTGTAATCGCAATCAAAAACACATAAATCGCTTCCACAAATCAGTAGTAAAACCAAAAACTGTATAATATTTAGACAGTTCAATAATTCAACTCTCTTTTACTTACTCGTGAAATTAGGCTCCGCCCTGTACAAACCTATGTAGCGCCTTCCATAGAGTTGTACATGGCGGAGCCTATATTCACGAGTAAGTAAAGAGAGTTGAACTTCGCCAACTCTCTTACTTACTCGTGAAATTAGGCTCCGCCCTGTATAAACCTATGGAGCGCCTTCCATAGAGTTGTACAGGCGGAGCCTTCATTCACGAGTAAGTAGAGAGAGTTGAACATTGATTTTCATAATTACTTGATGCAGTTTATTTCGGGTTCTTAGATGTTATTATTCTGACGAAATAAACCCATAAATATTTGGGTTCATTTCGTCAGAGGAGTTTAGGATTCATTGATTTCACGAGTAAGGTAAAGAGAGTTGGCGAAGTTCAACTCTCTTTACTTACTCGTGAATCTAGGCTCCGCCATGTACAACTCTATGGAAGGCGCTCCATAGGTTTGTACAGGTCGGAGCCTTATTTCACGAGTAAATAAAGAGAGTTGAACATTGACTTTCATAATTACTTGAAGCAGTTTATTTTGTTTGGACGGGTTCTTTGATGTATTATTCTGACGAAATAAACCCAATCTATAATTATTTGGGTTTATTTCGTCAGAGGAGATTAGGAATGGAAAATGTTACGAATTGTCGTTCTGACGAAATAAACCCAATATTCTCGAAATTTAATATTTGTTAGTTTGTGGAAGCAGACACGCGACGCGCATCAGATCATATCGGCCGCAATTTGACTTGTCAGCTGGTAGAAGGTGTCCGGTTCGAACTGTCCCCGAGCCTTATTTCACGATAATGCCACAAACTTGAATATTTATTGAGTGTCTGCTGATAGCCGACTGAGTGGTGGCGTCTGCGTAGCTAGCTTACCATCGGGTAAGTGCGGGGACGATATTTGCGTGATACCGAGGAACTTTCTGCTGCCTTTTAAACTAATTAAAGGGTCCTACAATCCCCAAGGATCACTACTAAGCACTGCGAAGCACTTCGAAGCACACTACGAAGCACTACGAAACCCCTACGAAGCACTGCGAAGAGCACGTTCTTCGTAGTACTACGAAGACGAAGAGTGCACTGCGAAGAGCGCCCTGTACTAAAAAATCGCCTTAATGCGCACACATAGGTACATTACAGTAGCATTGTGTGGAGATCAACCTCTTCCGCCTGCTGCACTATCCAAAAAATAAACAATTTTTGTCGGCCGATTTCTCCTAAATTTACCAGCAAATGCAAAAAAAGTTTTGTTTATGTGATCCCTAAGTCATTACTTTGATAATAATTACCGACTTTGTTGTTTTGAAGATTGCAAAATGTAGAAAAAAAAACGATTATTTCCCGTCTGTTTTCATTACCGATGCATCCTAACCCACAACGTTCAACTGATGAACGGTACAGTGTA
>JBAMJV010012746.1:0-40158 GCA_037951105.1 Echinarachnius parma
CAAACTGCACTGTGCATCTGCTGAGGGTTTAGCACCTCCAAACCAATGAAACGAGGGAGTGTTATAACCCATTTACTCCTAGCATGAACCTCTACTCATTCTCCTAGTAACTGGCATCTCCATGTAGTGAATACATACATGGTACACCAGGTGTCCAGGTCCAGTAGGCAGTGGGTTAACTAACCCTTACCCTGGTTAAACTGTATTGTGTGACAGTGCATCTGCTGAATACTTAGCACCTCCGAACCAATGAAATAAGGGAGTGGTACAGCCCATTTACTCCTAATAAGTTCTATTATAACTTCCATGTAGTTAATGCATTATACATCAGGTCCAGTAGGCAGTGGGTTAACATCCCATTTTCTTTCAACTGTACTGTGTGACAGTATAAAGCTAGCACAGCTAAACTAATGTAACCAGGGAGTGTGTTTAACCCATTTCCTTATTGTTACTGTCATCTCCATGTAGTTAATATACAGTATGATTGGTACATCATAGGTCCCGTCGAGATAGTACAATCGATTGTAAGTTACAATTTATTGTAAGTCAGAAAAATCAGATTTGCGCATTTAGGACACATGATTTGACTTACAATTATGAAGGTAGTAATTTTTAATTTTAGGGGCTACATTTTCAATCTGATGGATATCACAAAATATTTAACATAATACCCTTTGGTAATAACCCTTTGGGCTACCTACTGAATTTAGGGGGCTATTTTGAATATCTTTTTGCAACGAGGCCTAGGTACAGTAGGCATTGGTTTAACATTCCCTTTTCTCTCTGCTAAATACTTAACACCTCCAAACTCAGTGACTAAACAAGGAGAGTAGTACTCCATTCCCTCCTGTATAGAAACAGTCATGCTCATGGTTCTGATGTTTGTGTGGTAGACCAGGTTCCCATAGATAGTGGGTTCAAATACTTTTCTTTATCACGCGTAGTACTGTGCATATGCAAATTTGTCAGCACTTCTAAACTAGGGAAGTATTTAACTCATTCTCTCAAAGACACATTCATCCTCATACAATTAATACTCTTTACACCAGTTTACCAAAGGCTGGGGGTTAACATTCTCTACCATTCCATCAGCGCTGTATTTTGAAGAGATATCATTCAATTATTCAGTGTACATACGTGTATCTGATCTGCCAGGGCTACTCCAAGCCATTCATTATTCATGGCAAGTTCATGTTTTATTAACCCACCTCCTACATATTTCATTTCTTCTAAGCCTTTCTCAGCTAGTCCATTTTAAAACCCATTGAGGCATATTTGATTTGATAGGTGGCAGTATTTGGTACCTAAAGGACATTTTTAAAGGAACATACTAATTTCAATATTTCTTATCCTTTGGGTTTGTATCAGGTTTATAATAGATCTGACCATCAGGAGCATTGGTTTTACGGACAAGCATCGCACAAGGGCTTTCTATAGCACAGTCGGTAGAGCACCACAGTCTAGCATCCTGGAGGTCTCGGGTTCAAATCCCTGAGAAACCATATTTTCTTTGCTCTGTTATATCCAATAATATTTCAGTACATTCATTTTGATGATGATTATGCTAATAAATTCATGAAGATGATGTGCACAGGATACATTTGTATTGTGGTCATTTTACAATATGTTGATATGTGGATATTTGTAAGCAGACACTAACTAATATTAATGATTTTTGGTTTATCAATCATTTTGTTCTACCTGCAAGTGACTGGATGTTTGCTTTTAAAATAAATATTTGTTATTAGGGTAATTGGACAATGCAAGTGATCCATTAACTTCTTTGCCTATAATTCAACAAAAATCACTTGAAGCTTCCACACTTCTCTTGTACCTAGTTGTCTGTCTATAAATGGTAACAGAAGAATGAAATGGGTTCTGATTTTTAAAATGTCTCACTGATTATGGAAATATGTAAGATTTGATTTTAAAGCTGTATTCGCTTTTGGCAGTAGTCAATAGTTTCCAAATTCAGATACTAGACCCTCCATAGTATTCAAATTCAGAGATTTCCCCTAAAATTGGCATAAGTTGTAGCAAGTTGTTTGCTTGTGTGTGAATGGTTGTAGGTAATAAATGTACTACAATCCCCGGTTCATCCTCTACTGTCCCATGTTCCTGGCAAGTAAATATTTAGTTTGACTAGTTTAATTTCTTATAACATGCATTGGACCAGTCATGAACTGAATACAAGCATCTAGTCAAGTAATGTTTTTCCAAGAATGCTAACGAGAAATATGCATTATTTATCCAGGAAATCCTCCTTATACTTTTCAGAATTTCTTGAGGATAAACCATGTAAAATATTGAGTGGCTGTGATATCCTTACAAATAATCCCCAGTTTACCTCTTTCAGACTGCCTTTATATAAAGCCAAATATCAGCATTGGGAAAGTTACTGAAAGCAATAATGGCCAAATCAATATTGTTGAAATAGTATAAAAACGGGCTTACGTGGTAAAATCCGAACCTTAGTATCGTTAAATGCAGAAATATAATGTATATTGAAAGATCCATGCACGCCGCTGAGATAGGGCCAGAATTTCACTGCCTGTTTACCCGTCTCTGCTCCGCTGGGTACTGATGGAACAATTAAAATACTCCTGCTCGTTAGCGGGAGAAATGAATCGGTCTTTCTCCCGATGCAATTTTCCTGATAAAACAAAACTCTGAACATGTCAGCTTATCAATACAATGTTGTTGGTCTGAAAGGTGTGCTAGTTCCCTTTTGATTCATTATAGCATTTTCGCATCCTCAACGCTGCCGTAGAAATTGGCGGGTCGTGTGCAAAATCGCCAATTTCCTGCAGTAACAGCGGTCCCTACGTTCTTGGCCTGTTATCACCAACCGTCTTCTGTCAATTTTGCGTCCGTGCTATGAGACCGCCCGATCAGGCAAACAGCCAATCAGCGGCGCTCGCTGCTCGTAGCGAGGTCAAACGTTCATCATCAGCGCTCGCACGTGTGTGTAGTGTGTGTGTGTGTATGTAGTGTAGTGTGCAGTGAGTGTGCATGTGTAGTGTGCTGCATGCCAGAGTTGTTTTAGCGCGGCGGACGTACCAATAGATCGTTCCTGCGTCGGTGAAAGCTGCGTACGACGCTGGGCGAAAACGGCCTATTGTTAACTCATAAAGTGCACAAAGTGCATGATGTAGAAATACAATGTCAACAGTACTATGATGCATGTATGATGTACATCTGGCATGAAAAGGGTTAACCCCTTGAGGATTGAGTTCTGAGATATCGTGGGTTGGATTCCTCTGTGGAAGTGCCAAGGGATTTAAAGTGTATAATATTTTCTCAATTTGTTTAAAGGGGACCACCAGGCAAATAACAACACATTATTATATGTTTTGGTACCGTTTTGTGATATCAAATAGATACCCAACATTTTGCAAAGGGTTGTTTAATTCATAAACAAAGCAATTAATTTCCACCACTTACGGAACCACTACTATTTCCTGGTTCGTACGGGCCAAACATTTGCGAGTGCGTCAATGCGATTCACGCGTACGTTTGTAGACAATAGAATCCCGGGCGATTCGTTCGCTCTGCACACATTAGTCTTCGCAATTCAGACCGCATGAACGCATGCTTTAGAATGGTGAGGCGTTTTCCAATTTTATTTTTTTTTTCTGGAAACATATTTTTGTGAACTTGTTGATGGAATGGAATACTAAAGATGTTACCTTTCTTTAATAAGAATATTATTTTTGGGTGGTGGTACCCTTTAAGTCTTGAGGATTTAGCCATGGATGAAGTAGATTTTCAGGCAAACAATATCTGTAATTTATTGTTTCCATCAGGTTGAGCAATTATTGTTTGCATCAGGTTGAGCAATTATTGCTTTGTGTTTCCCCCCTCTTTTCTCATCCTTGTACTACACAATGTCTTGAAGATGTAGTATCAAGTATAATACCAGTCATGGTATCAGTACTATTATACAGTTATTACGTGGCGGTGGAGGGGATAGCACGGAATATTTATATTCCGTGATTTTCCCGACAACAAATGTAATAACTGTTTTATCATCTGACTGTCAAAATCCGTTGCACTCGCCCGCGAGAGTCACCTGACATGCATGTACAGTACAAGTAACGGTACGCGCCGGAAGTAGCGGGTACGGTATGTGTACAGCCCCTTACAGTTGCTGCGAATTGCTGGGGTGAGATATACCCATGAAATATTAAGCAAATAATTACCGTTGGTGAAGGTGATGGGACAATCTATCACTTCCAAGGCGATCTGGATGTAGCTATCTTTCCGAAGCGAAGCTGAGGAAAGATAGCGTATATATTCAGATCGCCGAGGAAGTGATAGTTTGCCATCGCCTGAAACCAAAAGGTGATTATTTGCTTTATATTCCACATCAAACGGTAGATCTAGTCTATAACTATAAGCTGGCCTAGTCTAACGCAAGTCTTAATTACAGCTGTACTAGGTTTGATCTACTTACCAACATCAATGTTATTCCAATTTCCAATGTGTATATGTTGTTTCCAGCATTCGCAATAATCTTGGAACACTTTACTTTCACTCTCAAGCAAAAAAAGTTCCATTTCAGCTCCGTTAGAACTCAAATCTTACGTCGAACAACAGAACAAGCAACAATAACAACGCAGCAAAACGTGTACTGTTATACTATGTACGATACGTATGCATACACAGTGCATGCATAGCGTATGAGCTTGAACAGTGTGCTACGTACGTGTACTGTATGCACAACGAATACAATTAAATTTGTAATTCGCGCGCATAGAGAACCCCGCCACATCATTTGGGTACGGAATTTGACTAGTCACACACGAGCTCCACAGTCAAGTCAATGCAACCGCAGTGAAAGTGCGTTGCACTCACTAGATAGTACTTTTTATCTAGTGAGTGCAGCACACTTTCACCAAAGATATCTACAGAGTGTAACAAAGTTTTCTTCTCCCATCAATGATGGGCGAAACTATGCTTCATCACGTGCTTAACTTTTGACCAATCGTAGAGCAAGATTCTTAGTATGTGGAATATAAACTAAAATATTTCCTGGCAGCGGCATGTACTGTATTTGCTAGGTCAGGTGATAATAATATTTATCCATAAGATTGTATTTAATTGTATTTTGTCTTTGTTTCCTCCACCACTTCTCCTCCTTGTACATCATTCCACCCTGTCTTCCTGTGCTGGTCTTTGCATTCCTTAGGTGAGTGGTACTGTAGATAGTACTCATGTTTAGCACATATTTGTTCTGTTTTTTATTCAAAATATTAATACCAAATTTAACATTGATAAATCTGTTGTTTAATCTTATTGTCTCATAATGAGTTCTGGAATATGTATGGTCAGTTTAGTTTATTTGAACTTACAATTTTTATGAATTATTACAATGACATTTTGAGTAGTATTTTTCCTAAAATTATCTATAAAATGTCATCAATGTTAGATGAGGTAAATACAGATAAAATGAGTGATAGCTGGAGTGTGATAAGGAATGGATGAGTTACTTCATTCCAAATTTGCTGGCTGCTTTGTTTTCGTACATTCAGTTCATGAAAAATGTGCTTGTGAAACTTGATAATGTTGATAAAAGAACCTGAGTGATATCCGCTCTTCCTGACAAACAGATAAATTCAGGAAATGAAATGGATTCAGTTATACATCATATTGAACAAAACTATATTGGTGAGAGAGGGTTGCCTCCGGGCTATTCCAAAGTGATTTGGTATGTGTTCAAATCAAATGAATTAGAACTAGATTATACTGTCATGGTCATTTACCAAATATGGTCTATGATAACAGACACTGGGTGGCATTGATTTGAAAGTACATTTGCTCATTCAAAACTATTGATAGCCTTACAAAATAAAAACGTTAATAGCAACGGGCATACCAAAGAAAATCTATGTCATTTCCAGGGGCTACTTTTCAATGTTGCTTGCATTACAATAGTAGCACTCTGAAATTCATTTGACATCAAATTGTATCATAGATACTGGAGCTCTTTTGAAAATTGTTTTGTCACTGTCTATCATTGCTTTAATTTTTGTTTGTGATATATGCCACATCTTTATCAACAAGTTTATTTTTATGTTGATTGTAAGTAATATTTCATAAAGAGAACAATTTAGATGAATATTAAACTACTAGTATTAGATCGGTATATAAATATTGCATGAAAATAGAGAGATTGTCATGCTGTATATTTGAGCACATCTTGTGTATAGTAATGTGCATTCTTGGAATCCAAGTCATTACAATCAATACTGCAGGGAGGAGACAAATGTTGACCTTATGCAGTAGCACATAGATTAGACAGTATGGTTCACAGCTAATCAATACAGTATGGTTCACAGCTAATCAATATGTGTCACATTTTTTTTTATAATGCTGTTGATTTTCTAAGAATAATATTCAACAATAGCAATAATGTTCTTCCTCAATCTCTCGTACATGCCAGAGTGTATCATTGTGTATACATATCATTGTACAAATAATAGTGTTAATGATGAGAAAGATGATGATTAGCCCTAATGATGAACTGCCACTACTCCTAGTACTGCTATTATTTTAACACTAGCTGTACCCCCGGAAATCCGCGTGTTTTTGTAAGAGAAAGACGATGATGACATAACGACACTTTACTAAATATCCCACAGTCATCATTTAAATAGTAAGACAAAATAGATTCGGGCGATGACCCCACAACCCGTCGGGGCCCCGTCCAACGATACATCCGGCAATGTATACTATAACAAAATCATGATGGTTTAGTATCCACGCAAAGTTATTCAGTTATCCCCCATATTTCATATGATCCATAATTTGTTCCGCTTGTATTAAAATAGATACAATAATATATGTTCGTGTTCTTGCTAATAAAGTAGCTTCGCCCCCCCCCCCCGCGGCTCCAATTGCCTGTATGACACATAACCCGTCGTGTCCCCTACACGTTTCATATCATAAACTAAGTTGCATTTGCATAGTATACTACATGAGCAGATACTTCCCCCATCCTTTCTACCCCCACCCCCGTGTTCATATTCATGCTAGCTTCGCCTCTGCCCCCCCCCCCCCCCCCGTGTCTCCAATTGCCTGCATGACACATAACCCGTCGTGTCCCCTAAACAATTCATATCCAAACTAAGTTCTCCCGCGTATACATTTTTTCATATTCTTGTGAAACCCGATGATATATTCCTTTGAAGGGAATATTAGCCGACTATACATGCATTGCATAATATTTGAGCAGATACCTCCCCCGTCCATTCTACCCCCACCACAACCCCCCCCCCCCCCACCCCCTCGGCGTCTCCTCTGGTACTGCATGGTAGCTTCGTGGCTGACTTACATCTGACTTAATACATCTTACCACAAGCTGGCGCAATTATAGTATCGTGTACGGTAGGGCGAATGAGATAGTGACCAGAGACGATGGTCAGCAGGTCAGTGAGCTATGCAAATAAACTACGGTTCGGTGGGGTAATTCGATGACTGCGCGACCTGTATACACGGCTGTATAGCCATTGCGCGTTGTATAACCGCAGCTAAATTGAAGTCGTCGCATTTTGTCGTCGATGCACTTACAAACACGATGCCAATCGTCAATAGCGATCATTACCATACCATCCACGTAATATAAATATTGATATTTATTAAATCCTGGGTAGTTTCGCAACCTGTTATATCTAAAACGGTTTCTCAATATATTATTCGTTTTATCTACTCCAATTTATATTCTTACAAATACTTTTACGGCGATAAATCGTTAGTCAATGCTCGGCGTTTTAAACGGGCAATTGACATTGCTGACTTTCCCTTTTCTTCGATCTGGAGGACGACCATGGGGCGGTAGCGACTCGGGTATGCCTTATTGTCCTCCGCAAAACGTATATCCTTCAATCGCGACGGTCGGGGAGTCGCCGAATCCTCTGGATGAGGATATCTCGAGTGGGACACGATTCGAGGGGTTGAAGCTTACCGTATTAATATAATAGATGTTCCCTACTAGATTAAACAAGTTATAACATGATGATGTTGATTATAATAGAAGCATTCTAATTTAATATTACTAAATGTGGATCATACTTATCAATGCAAGCCACTTTTCTTGATGAAACAATGCCTTATTTTTCTGAGAACAAAATTGATTGACAGTTGTTAGTGAAAGTGAATAACCATGATATCTAACACCAGGCTGCAGTAGTCTGCAGTGTAATGAACTCAAAGGCCCTAATTCCCATCAGTGGCTCAAAAGGACAGAAATTACCAGTAACTTTTTAAACCATGTCCACACCTTGGAAATCTTACTAGTCCTTTGTCTTCATTATCAATGCATATAATCCCTTTCTGCACCTCTGCATCGGAGACAAGGTGTCTCTTGACATTACAATCATAGTATAACTGGTCACCTTTAACTGGTAATTGGTATTTTCTGTCTTTGGATGAGCCGACTAAAGTTGAGCCACTGATGAGAATTCGGGCCAGTGGGTGCCAGATGTGAACTCAGATTGGGACCTAGTATTGATGTATTGAGGTATTGTCATTGGATGAGAGTCAGAAGAGCAGTTTTAAGTACATTTTTGATAAATTCAGTGAGATGCATACCACATTGTAGGTCAGAACCTTTCTATGTCAGATGATAATTGCTTCCAATCTTGGGAATATCATCTCAAATTAAAGAAAGATAAATTGTGTTTATGACTTTGTTATATATGGGACACTTACATAAAGTGACTTAATTAGGGCCTTTTTCTTTCTCAACCCATGATATTATCTTGGATGGCCATCAATGTTAGTATAATTCATGTCCAAATGAAGTAGATGTGCATGATGTCCAGACAGAGATGTAGTAAAATCAGGGAAGCCTCTTAGAATATGTCAGTAAAACCCGTCCTAGTATCTAGAGGTCACCAACTACAATGATCACTTTCTTGTTCAGGTTTGACTGTATATGCTCGGGTATATGATTTTATTTCATTTCCAGAATTCATAAAAACAATGTATTTACAAAGAGCAACAATTGCAAAGTATTTACAAATATATGTCATAAATATCACATGAACAGAGCACATGCAATTAAAAAATGGAGAGAAGGGGAAGGATTGGAGGATGAACAAAAGGAGGGAGGAAGGAAGGAAATGTTGATTCATATTTAACAGTATTATGCAGTTTTTAAAAAGTGGAGAGGGAGCAACCAAAAAAGGTTTAAATGTATGGATACACAGTGATATGGATTGTGTATTTTTTGTATAAACTGTATAAACATAGTGCTCTGTGAAATTCCCAGCTATCTAGCAACTGTTGGTAAATTGCTGTGTCTCTATGTACTCTTTTAGCATGCTTTTATTTCTAAGTGCCCGATGATACTCTCGCCCCTAGAAATTTGTCTTGAAAGCTCAATTTATTTTCTGCCATCTGTATATTTTGTATAATGAGAGTTTTATGGCCAACTTATTGGGCATTTATTCTTTTTTCTAACCATGCACTCCATTATTTATTCTGAATTTTCATAAACATTTCCTAGAAGTAATCTTCAGAACCGCTCCCAAGAAGTTAGTGTTTAAATCCCAATTACTTGCCAAGCATTTCTATAAATCTGTAGCATTAGTAATTGTTCTGAAGCAAACATGTTGTTGTTTTCCCATATAGAATTAACATTTCAGTGTTACAATTTAGAATCTGAGCATCGCATCTATCTTTCTGACTTTTCCCAAAATACTTCTCTCATTATAACCCTATAAGCTTGCTCAGTGTTGTTTATTTAATCATCACATATTTCATGCCTTATGCTATATAATGTATGACGAGGGCCCTGTTGCAGAAAGAGTTGCAATCGATTGTAAAGTTGAAATTAATTGCAAGTCAAAAAATACATTTGAACCAATCAGATTTGCATATTTAGTCACTTTATCTGACTAGCAATTCATTGCCGCCTTACATTTGATTGCATATTCTGTAATGGAGCCCTGTACTGGTATAAGGAGTGTAATGGTGTAGTCTTGTTTTTTCAAGCTCCTAATTTCTCTCTCATCACCTCTGTCTTCTGAAGTCTGGCTCAGGGTTGACTATCTTCAGTCATTGGATGATCAGTCATTGATGATCCCCTGAATTATTATTCATGGTTGCCTATCTTCAGTCATTGGATGATCCTCTGAAGGTTTGCTCAGGGTTGCCTACCTTCAGTCATTGGATGATCCTCTGAAGTCTTGCTCAGGGTTGCCTACCTTCAGTCATTGGATGATCCTCTGAAGTCTTGCTCAGGGTTGCCTACCTTCAGTCATTGGATGATCCTCTGAAGGTTTGCTCAGGGTTGCCTACCTTCAGTCATTGGATGATCCTCTGAAGTCTTGCTCAGGGTTGCCTACCTTCAGTCATTGATGATCCTCTGAAATCTTGCTCAGGGTTACCTATAGATCTTCAGTCATTGGATGATCATTCATTGTTTGATCCTCTGAAGGTTTGCTCAGGGTTGCCTATCTTCAGTCATTGGATGATCCTCTGAAATCTTGCTCAGGGTTGCCTACCTTCAGTCATTGGATGATCCTCTGAAGTCTTGCTCAGGGTTGCCTATCTTCAGTCATTGGATGATCCTCTAAAGTCTTGCTCAGGGTTGCCTATATTCAGTCATTGGATGATCCTCTAAAGTCTTGCTCAGGGTTGCCTACCTTCAGTCATTGGATGATCCTCTGAAGTCTTGCTCAGAGTTGCCTACCTTCAGTCATTGGATGATCAGTCATTGATGATCCTCTAAAGTCTTGCTCAGGGTTGCCTATCTTCAGTCATTGGATGATCCTCTGAAGTCTTGCTCAGGGTTGCCTATCTTCAGTCATTGGATGATCCTCTAAAGTCTTGCACAGGGTTGCCTACCTTCAGTCATTGGATGATCCTCTGAAGTCTTGCTCAGGGTTGCCTACCTTCAGTCATTGGATGATCCTCTAAAGTCTTGCTCAGGGTTGCCTATATTCAGTCATTGGATGATCCTCTAAAGTCTTGCTCAGGGTTGCCTACCTTTAGCATTGGATGATCCTCTAAAGTCTTGCTCAGGGTTGCCTACCTTCAGTCATTGGATGATCCTCGTAAAGTCTTGCTCAGGGTTGCCTATATTCAGTCATTGGATGATCCTCTGAAGTCTTGCTCAGGGTTGCCTACCTTTAGCATTGGATGATCCTCTAAAGCCTTGCTCAGGGTTGCCTACCTTCAGTCATTGGATGATCCTCTAAAGTCTTGCTCAGGGTTGCCTATATTCAGTCATTGGATGATCATTCATTGTTTGATCCTCTGAAGGTTTGCTCAGGGTTGCCTACCTTCAGTCATTGGATGATCCTCTGAAGTCTTGCTCAGGGTTGCCTACATTCAGTCATTGGATGATCCACCACACATTTCTTTCCAGTGGTGTAGCTCCTAATTTCTCTCTCATCACCTCTGTCTTCTGAAGTCTTGCTCAGGGTTGACTATCTTCAGTCATTGGATGATCAGTCATTGATGATCCCCTGAATTATTATTCATGGTTGCCTATCTTCAGTCATTGGATGATCCTCTGAAATCTTGCTCAGGGTTGCCTACCTTCAGTCATTGGATGATCCTCTAAAGTCTTGCTCAGGGTTGCCTATATTCAGTCATTGGATGATCCTCTAAAGTCTTGCTCAGGGTTGCCTACCTTCAGTCATTGGATGATCCTCTGAAGTCTTGCTCAGAGTTGCCTACCTTCAGTCATTGGATGATCAGTCATTGATGATCCTCTAAAGTCTTGCTCAGGGTTGCCTATCTTCAGTCATTGGATGATCCTCTGAAGTCTTGCTCAGGGTTGCCTATCTTCAGTCATTGGATGATCCTCTAAAGTCTTGCGCAGGGTTGCCTACCTTCAGTCATTGGATGATCTTCTGAAGTCTTGCTCAGGGTTGCCTACCTTCAGTCATTGGATGATCCTCTAAAGTCTTGCTCAGGGTTGCCTATATTCAGTCATTGGATGATCCTCTAAAGTCTTGCTCAGGGTTGCCTACCTTCAGTCATTGGATGATCCTTGTAAAGTCTTGCTCAGGGTTGCCTATATTCAGTCATTGGATGATCAGTCATTGTTTGATCCTCTGAAGTTTTCTTCAGGGTTGCCTACCTTCAGTCATTGGATGATCCTCTGAAGTCTTGCTCTGGGTTGCCTTCAGTCATTGGATGATCCACCACACATTTCTTTCCAGTGGTGTAGCTCTACATGCCCCCCCATAATTTGACAAAAATCATGAAACACATTTTATTTAAAAATAAAGAAATACAGACTATGCCCCAATATTAGTGCCATCCATGCCTCATCCATTCCATTCTGGATATTCTTCATCCAACAACGCACACAAAGATCCTTTATGCAACGGGTTAATTACAATATCACATTTAAAGAATACAGGAGATTCTTGTAATGGGACCATCTGTCTGTCTGTTGTATTCCTCTCACATTATTGCTCAGCATTTTCTCAGCATCACATATGCAGTTCCTTCACAGTCCATCAATCATAACATTACTCAGCACATTTATATTTCTTGCCTGGCAAAATATGTCCTTCACTTGTAATCTTCAGATAATGTGGAAATATTTTCCTATTTAATGAGAATTTTTTGTTCATGAGTAATGGAGTATTTTGTTGTTGTTGTCCTAAACCATCTCTCTGCTCGTTTCCTGTCATTATTTCCCCATGAAGTCATTTTCAGTCAGTATATCAATATGAATAACAAATAAGGACACATTTGTGACAAATTGCATTCATGCCTGGCATTGTATGATCTACATGCAAAAAAGACTAATAATGCCAATAGATTTTGCTTCAAACCAAACAAATTTTGAATAGATCATGGGTCTCATCTGGAAAAGTGCCTTAGGATTGGTTGTATTGGGGCAAGTTAAAAAAAGATCTGATGAAAAAAAAAAAATTCTCTAGCTAAAGAACTAGAGAAATGAATCCTTCCATCAGTGTTACTCCAATAAAACACTATTTGAAAGGGATAAGAGAATATATCCAGAAATGGCAATGATATTGGTCATTGGTCAAAATGCCTAACCAGCCAAACAATGACCTTAGCCCTAAATGAGCCCCTACCAAAGGGAGATGGAATGTGAGGATCATAAACATAATTTCTCTGGTTAATTAAAGTCGATCTGAATTGCATATATATGCTGATTTTACCTCTATTTATACTATTAAAATTTGGGAATTCTTTAGCTATTTCATTGCTATCACACCTAGTGTCCATTTGAAAATTATATTTTTATAAGAGATGTTCAAATAATGTGATATTAAGAGGATATTTGTGTCAACCATGCTGGGTCCATCTGTCTACTTTATTCTTCCCTGCATGGAGCCCGTTCATACTGCGCCATCTCATCATCACCTTTCAAAGTCTTGCTGAACATTGCCTATCTTCCTTCCATCCACAGTTCATTGATCATAACATTAATCTTCACACATTTATCATGTCACTGCCACTCAAACTTGACATTCTGCTCCCTCCCCTCTCTCTCTTTCTATTCTATCTACCTTTACCACACATGAATTTGTATCTCACAGTCTATTACCTTATCCCCCCCTCTCCCTCTCCCCTCATCCTCTCCTCTTCCTCCCCTCATCCTCTCCTCTTCCTCCCCTCTTCATCCCCCTCTCACTCTTTCTCTTTCTCTTTCTCTCTTCCTCTTCCTTCATCCTCTTTCTACCTTCCTCCTTATCCTGCATGTATTATATATATCTCACAGTCTATTACTTTCTCCTACCTCTCCCCTTCCCTCCATCCTTTCCTCATTTATCATAGCCCTTACACTCAACTTGACATTTATTTGACAATCTTTGAGTCTCCCCCTTTCCATTTTGCTCTTTCTTCTCTTGCTCCCTCAGACCTGTCCAAATATTCCTCTATCTCTCCTAATATTGATTATTACAAAATCCCTTCACACCCAAACTTAAAGGGACTTAGTAACATTGTCCAAATCCTCAAAATAAAATTTGAATTCTAGCAGTTCCCTTATACCTTGTTGTATTCGTATTAACAATAAAATCATGGGACCGGTTTTGGTTTTTCAAATTTCCCTTTCGTTACAAAGATATGTATGATTGAAGTATTCAGATAAGAAAATGGTGGAGTTTTGAAACCATGTACAAAGTGAGTGCAGTGAGTTAGTGAATATCACTTTGCATTTTCGCTCATTACTTGGCCATGCAATGTCCATTTGACTTGACATTTTCACACAATACCCTGTGGACATATGAGATAACAACAATATACATTGCATCAACCCTTCATCACTTTTTGCACATGTCAACAAAGTTACTAGATCCCTTTAACATTCCATTGCCCAGCTCCATCCCTTTCTCATATTTCTCATCCAAGCTTTCTTTAGACTTTACACCTTCCTCTTTACCCCTTCCTCTTTATCTCTTCCACTTTCTCACTTTCCTTTCTCCCCCTCTCTTTCCTCCTTCATCTCTTTCTCTGTTACATGAAGAAGGTGATTAGGTACCAATGATAACTACACATATATTTTCCATCCCCTCATCTGTCTATCCATCTCCCTCACGTTCATACTTCTCTCTTTCAAGCACTCTCCATTTTTTCCAATTTCCATCCATTTTCCATTCCTTCGTTGTTTAAAGATGGTGATTAGTTCCCCCACGATAGACATTAGGCATATTTGTTCATGCTAAATTGTGCCGTAGGAAAAAAAAGTATGGAATATGTACACTACGTTTGCTAGTAATTGAACTCTTTAGTATGTTGGTCATGTATTTACTTGCACAAAGGTGCTATCAATGGTAGTTCAATTGGACATTTGTGGTGCATTATAATGTTGAATAAACATTATTGCAGATAATTCAAGCCAAAGTATTTGTACGGAGATGCTATGCATATATGTAACATAATATTAATTTTGTAATCTAAAGACTAAACTGTAATCCAGATCAAGAAAATTGATTTCACTTGCAATTAGATTTAAATTGAGCCTTGGCTGAGTTGTGGACAGAGAAAGTTGAAAGTAATGTGTAGATGTGCATGATATGGAAGGCAGTGTTGAGGTAAATTGGTTTGAGTCTTCATCTCTCATTTGATGAAAGGTCTTGGGTTTGATGCCCATCCTGGCACATTAGACCTTCAGCTAATTTGTCAGATAGAATAAAAATGGAGGATGTTTATAAGCGTGCATAATTGTGCCATTAACATATTGTGGTTACAATGTTCCCTAGGGAGTTGACAATGTGCACTTCATGGATGGGTTGAATGTTTGTGCATAATGAGCAAGCAATTAGTGTCTTACAGATGATAATCAGTCCACTTTGTAAATTAAAGGGGTAGTTCAGTTTTGGTATAGAGGGGGCTGCACATAATAATTTTTTTGTGAGATAATGAAAAACTGAGTGTACAATTTGAAAGAGCGTACAATTTTAATGACAGAATAAACTTTATTTGATCAAAATCGGTTCAGAAGTGGCTGAAATATCAATAAATATATCCGATGGGCTCCAGATTTATTTGATGATTTTTTTTTTATGTAAAAAATGCTTACCCTTTTTCAAAAATTTTCAAAAGAGGTTTTTAAATAGTTGTTGATGATCTCGCTATTCATCATTATTTCAACAAAACATCACATGCATAATTTTGTATGAAAATTGGTTGAAACCAATGCTTTTTAAGACAGCGCCCTCTTGTGTTTTAATGGCTCTTTTTACTTAATTTTCTATACCTTTCGAGCATGGTGGAGTTATAACTATTAGTTTGTAATGTTAATGTGCAGGTTTACCAAAACTATACTACCCTTTTTTTCTACCCGGCTAGCAAATTACTTGTGCAAGAAGGAATGACAACATAACATTTTGTGACTTGCCTTTGACAATCATACTCTTGGCTGGTGGATTATGGATACTTTTCATGTGGGTCAAAGTCTTCCACAATAGTTGAACATGTAGAATGGAGTGTATTTTTCTTAAATTGGTTGATATGGGGAAATGCATTTTACGAGAGATTCTTTTATGAGATAGTGGTGTGCACGATACATCTGTGACATGCATTAGAAATGTACTCTCTTGGGCAGCAAATTGAGAATACTTGTCTGATAATGAGGAGATGACCTCTTGATGCCAGTGTGTATATTACCCATGTGTGCTGTTATGAGGTCTATTGGGGCACTCCGACATGACATGGAGATGATCTAATAATGGCGCTTGTCTGCAGGTCCAGATGGAATCGTCTTCATGTTTCCTTGGCTTTATCACCCTCTGATCCACAGGCCCATCAATTCTGAGGGTCGCACTCTAATATCGCTAGTGAATATTGTAGTTGAGATGTGCTAGGTTATGAGCAATGGGTTGCTGATAATATTGCCAATATTTAGTGGGCTTTTTCTATTTAGGTACCTTATTATTATTTTGAGGTGTTTTCCAGTACCTTCATTAACCGTAAAAGTTAGTTCTTGTATAATATGTACTTTTCAAAGGTGCTGTGAGGTTGGGACCAACATCAAACAGCCACATCATTTTGAATTTATACATTACAAATATGCAGGCAATTGGAGGCAAACCTGCTCATAATATTGCAGAAAGTGCCAATACTCTATTCAGAAATGTTAGCTCATTTTAGTTCATGTTCATATTTTCTAAGAAAAAATAAAATAAAGAAAAACAAACATTACTAAAACCACAGTGCCCAAATCATGTGCACGAATCATAAGTCAACAGCGCCCATTTTCCCCTCAGGAATGAAAAATATTTTGTCTATCAAATAACGTTGTTCCAAATCTCATGGATCACTTATCATCTAACATTAACTCTGAACACAACGGAAACTACATTACATACTTCTTGTGTACAGATGTAGAACATATTTCTAATAATGTCTTCCTTTGTCTCTTTGATGTGTTGGTACTCACTGTTGTTTCCCCCTCAGTATGATGTTTTTATTTTTGTAGGAAAGACAAATTAAGTTATGGTAATGCCCAGTTTAAATTCACAGACATGAAGGGTTTGCAAAACACAACCAAGGATTGTTGCCATATTTAGGAGAAAATGTAAAAATAAAAGCATGAAAATAAAATGTAGAATGTTGATTCTTTGTCAACATTTTACAGACATTTTTAAACATATATATATCTGAATGACAATATGACAGTGAATTTTTCACACAGACATTAGCATATCTGTATTTTTACACACTCAAACATTGTCATACACATTTCACAAACACTTGAAAACACTTACATACTAATACACAAACAATAAATGTGAAATTGTACATGTACTATTAATGCAAGTTATTTCAGCTATATCACACTGGTTTCTTTTGTACAGTTTGTATCATATGAACACAGGACAAAAACATTTGGGAAAAAAGAAAGGAAAAGTATTCTTAAGAGAGGACAAGGTCATTGAGGTCACACAAACTGTGGATATGATTACAATAGGCATTTGCATATTGCCAAGTCATAACACAACTAGCTAATACCAAGCTTACCAGAAACCTGAGAATGTATTGACTTTCTCAAGTTTGTTTCCCTGAGCTGTGGTTGGTGTAGACTCTTTGTTATGAATTCCTGGCTGGCCATGAAATGAGATAAAGTTATCTTCATAGGTCATAAATGTAATATAATGGTGGCATAAATGCAACCACTTGGATTTCTAGCAGAATCGTGGGATTAATCATTTGAGAGATGAAAGAAAATTGTAAAATTCTTTACTACCAATATCTACCATAGATCTACCAAAGATAATCTAAAAAATCATCTTTTCAAACAACATTATCAGTCATAGCTCGAAACCACTCTCTATTTCTTTACTTCTAGCTCGAAACCACTCTCTATTTCTTTACTTCATATACTCTAATTTCCTTTTCTAAAGGGCTTAGAGGCTTGTTTGCATTAAGCGCTATATAAATTTGTCATATTATTATAGTTACTAGCTGTACCCGCGGAAATCCGCGGGTTTTTGAAAGAGAAAGACGATGATGACATAACACTTTAAAACTTTACTAAATATCCCACAGTCATCATTTAAAGGCCAAGTTGAGTTTTGGTAATTTCCAAAGTGCCCCCCCAACATCGATTGTAACGGATTTGGTTGATTTCAATTCCATATGAAAGATCATCGAAAAAAACATGGGAAATAATAATAATTTCCATTCAAATGCTCTAATTGTTGTGAAATTTGCTTTCAAAATATCATATAAAAGTGGTTGACGCCCGGGTATCACTTTTTAGAACCGCTAGTGCGAGGCACTAGCGTTCTATGTTCTCCTAATAAAAAACTGAAACCAAATATTTGTGTGCACGCTAATTGTGCTTAAAACTATACATATGATACGGTACTTACCAGCAATTTACTCTCCAATATGTGATCCAACTACCGGGTGGATTAAGATTATGATTTTTCCTTCCATTCCGCAAAAAATCAGTGATATATGCGCCTCATGGACCAGTCTCTCCGTGTGTTAGCGCGACTGTGAACGAAAGGCGAACGAATGCGAATGGGGCTTGCGTGTTGCGTCAACGGCAGTGTTGAAGTCATACTTCTATGGTTGCGATACATAATATACACGTACTACTGTATAGTATTACCGCACACAGTGACTGCACTACAGTCCCGTATTACCGCACACTGCACTATACAGTCCCGTATTAGGACCTACAACGCTAGTGCTTCGCGCCGAGTTAATTTGACACTTCGAGTTGTAACGGCTCTTTTTGAATGATAACAGGGGTTTTACTTTGTCGTTTGTAATTGTGTATACTTTTCGAGCATGGTGAAGTTATAACTATTAGTTTGTATCGTAATCGTGCAGGTTTTGGTTACTAAAGTTAAGTTTGACCAATACTCAACTATCCCTTTAAATAGTAAGACAAAATAGACTCGGGCGATTCAATCCCACCCCACAATCCGTCGGGGGCCCCGTCCAACGATACATCCGACCAATGTATAACAAAATCATGATGGTTTAGTATCCACGCAAAGTTATTCAGTTATCCCCATATTTCATTATGATCCATAATTTGTTCCGCTTGTATTAAAATAGATACAAAATATATGTTCGTGTTCTTGCTAATAAAGTAGCTTCACCGCTCCACCCCCCCCCCCCCCCCCCCCCCCCCGCGGCTCCAATTGCCTGTATGACAAATAACCCGTCGTGTCCCCTACACGTTTCATATCATAAACTAAGTTCTCCCGCGTATACCTTTGTTCATATTCTTGAAGATATTACCTCCCCCGTCCATTCTACCCCCACCCCCCCCCCCCCCCCCCCCCCCTAGGCGTCTCTTCTGGTACTGCATGGTAGCTTCGTGGCTGACTTAATACATCTTACCACAAGCTGGCGCAATTATAGTATCGTGTACGGTAGAGCGAATGAGATAGTGACCAGAGACGATGGTCAGCAGGTCAGTGAGCTATGCAAATAAACTACGGTTCGGTGGGGTAATTAGATGACTGCGCGACGTGTATACACGGCTGTACAGCCATTGCGCGTTGTATAACCGCAGCTAAATTGAAGTTGTCGCATTTTGTCGTCGATGCACTTTATACAAACACGATGCCAATCGGCAATAGTATACAAATATACCAAGCTGTGAGAAAGTATAGTGGAATTATATATCTGAGGAGGGACTGGCATAGAACTATTTTTTCCGAGGGGCGAAGCCCCGAGGACAAAAATAGTAACTATGCCAGTCCCTCCGAAGATATATAATTTCCACTATACTTTTGAACTAAAAGGTTGGTATATTTGTTTTATATCCCTTCTGTTTGCTCTATATCCTTCGCATGATTATAATCATCGCACAAATAAATGATTTCAATTAAACTTAAGTATTAAGGAAAACAAAAGGAAAACAAACCATTGATCATAGAACCATCACTGCACTATGTTCTGTTTGTGACACTGGCCCCCTTAGCGCAATAGTCCTGGCACAGAGCGCGTATTGCGCTATCTTTCCATTCATGGTTACGCGCATTAACAATTAATGCGCACACAAATGGGCAATTCCACGCCAAAGTGGACATTTGACCAAAAAATTTACAAGCATTTTTATGATACAAATTTAGTATCAAATCAAAGCTTAAATTCTATATTTTTGGAATTCAATGAGAAAATTTTAGTTTTACATAATTTTAGTTGTTTTTTTATAATAACTTTATAACCATAATTGAACCCCGCAAATTTGACATTTTTGTGAAAAAGTGTTTTGATCCTGTGTTTGTTTTATATTTCCCCAGTTAAGCCTAAAAACCATTATTCTGACTCCTGAGATATGACCATTTCGTAAAATAGTAAATTTGTATGATTTATTTGATTTGTTATGCTTCAATGACTTCTTATTTTCAGCCTATGAAAATGTCCTTCCGTTACCGAAAAATCAATATTTTTAATTTTGTGGCTCACATAATTGTTAGAGAGCAGACCAATCTTCAGTGCAAAGCAAGTTCAAGTAGGCCTTCCCATTGCTAACAATTGTATTACTCATTGTTTCTTCGTTAATTAATAAATAACAAAAGAAAATGTCCTTCCGTTACCATACACATGGTAACAGATGGACAAGGTACCTCATATTACATATTATGACAAAATTTATGTTCAAAAATTTGTCTCTCATATATGAAAACCCAAAATAATGAGACAATACCTGCAATGGCCAGCTATCAGTGGCGTAGCGTGGTCAGACTAGTAATTTTCTGTGTTTCAACCAATCAGATTTGTGCATTTAGAACATTTGATCTGGCTCACAATTGATTTTATCCCTTTCTGCAACAGGGCCCTTGTACCATGATGCCATTTGTCTGGATTTCTATTGTATGGGGATTAGTAGGTCTATTTAACTGTGGTGAGCCAGGGTGTGAATAGGCTCTGATCATGACTTTGAATAGGTTTTTTTTTAATACAATACACCCCTATAGAATTCTTGGACATGGGTGTAGGTCTAAAATAATTAAATTTTACATGAAATTTGCAAACTAAAAACAAGGCTGTAGAAAAAGCAAGAAATAACATATCTCCAATTCTTTCATATGTTGTAGTAATTATATCAAGCCAAGATTTAAGCAAAAAAAACTCTAAAAATTATTTTTTTAAAGGTGATTTGACATGGAATGACCCTACTGTGTCATATCATACATTATAGTCCATTATGTCCTTCCGTTACCGAACATTGGTCCGCTTTGTGTGAAATAACTCAAATATCTGTGGACAAATTTTAATCAAAGAACAAGTAAATTCTTCTTAACCCTTCAGAGAATGAAATGTGTACCCTTAAAATATTTTGTATTATTTAATATCACAGAGTTTTAGTTAAAACTGATTTGATAACAAAACCTCGTCCATTTTAGTGTCCTTCCGTTACCGACCTCATTTGTATGCATATTCAATATTGTGCGGAGATTTAAACAAATAAAAATTATGGGACCTTAAAACTGTATGTTTTGGAAGTATTGTTATCAAAATACACTGTTCTAACAACACAAGTATTTAAAAATGTCTTTCTTAAAGTTGACAATTTGTGTCTGAGTGTCCTTCCGTTACCATGGATTGACCATGAATAAGAGCCATTGGAGCATGACATATAGTAAGAAAAAAATAGAAATGTAAATGCTTGTGATGTCCATATGCTATCTATGATACAAACTCATTTTAGACCACAAAAGAGATGTTTCCTTCTCATAAATGGTCTTTACATTTCAAAATTAATTTTATTGTACAATTTCAATAGACTTTTCAGAGGTCCTTCCGTTACCGTCCTTCCGTTACCGAACACTGGAGTAATTAATTTCTCATAATTAATATACCAATGTAGATATTTTTCTTAAAAGGTGGTGTTATACTCTGTGAACATAAGGAAATTGACTAGTAGCCAACTTAACATGATAAACCTCGTAACTTCACGGAGATTGGGTCATAACTAAAAAAATTGAAAATCCATGTCCATTTTGGCGTCCTTCCGTTACCGGCCTCATTAGTGTCCATATCTAATTTACATAATGCGGTCAAAATTTTAGAAATAGTGGAAATCAAAGGTGTCCCAACAAGGATCAAAGACATGCCATTTAGAATAAAAACTCAAAAGCAGGATCCTGGAATTATTTGATTGAAGTTCCAAAATTGTGTCCGAATGTCCTTCCGTTACCGTGGAATTGCCCAAATGCAAAACGCGCGCATCAAAGTGAATAATCAACCCACTTTACATACACACGTGTGTAATTGAATGGGAAAATAGCTATTCGTACATTACATACATGAAATGAAAATGAACTGAATTACTGTCACGACCATGGAAGGACAACGATGCAGATTGTGCACCATTTTCGAAATTGTTTACTTCGAAAACCGCCATGTTATACATGAAATGCATCTCTAGAATATTTGTTGGAACTTGTTGATATTCACGGGTGAAAATATTCTGTATTTCGTTTTAAATTACTCTTTGGGAAATCTCGTCGAGCATCTTTCGCAAGCTAAAACAAGACCTCCGCTCGCAGAGAAGCTGTTATTACACGCATCTCTATGGGCAATATGATCTATAACGTTATTTTCCTGCTATCGGCAAAGATAGTGAAACATATTCCCCGATTTCAGATTTATAGTGGAAATAATCTTTATTGTGAGAGCCCCAATTGACCAATCACGTTTCTAGAATACTCATGAATATTCATAGAAGGGATATAACGATCATTACCATACCATCCGCGTAATATAAATATTGATATTTATCAAAACCTGGGTAGTTTCGCAACGTGTTATATCTAAAATGGTTTCTCGATATATTATTTGTTTTATCTACTCCAATTTATATTCTTACAAATACTTTTACGGCGATAAATCGTTAGTCAATGCTCGGCGTCTTAAACGGGCAATTGACATTGCTGACTTTCCCTTTTCTTCGATCTGGACGACGACCACGGGGCGGGAGCGACTCGGGAATGCCTTATTGTCCTCCGCAAAACGTATATCCTTCGATCGCGACGGTCGGGAAGTCGCCGAATCCTCGGGGTGAGGATATCTCGAGTGGGAACCATTTTGGGGGGTTGAAGCTTACCGTATTAATATAATAGATGAAACTGTGAAATGTACCACTGTGATAAAAGTAAGTTCTTTATCACAGCTTGGGCAAGTATGTTCCCTGGAGACTGGAAAACGTGCACATGATAATCACGTTGGCCTGAACTATAACTTTATGACCAAGGGTAATAATAAACCTCTCATACCATGGGCAAAGAACTATGAATGCTGTTATTAATATTTTCAAATTGTCACCACTGCATGATAAGTTTGTTGAAAAAGCTGTCATCAAAGAAGGTATGAAATACAACTTCAAATGAGGTCTTCTGATCCTAGAGCCATGCCACTGCTAACAAACCCTTGAAAGTATTTGTTGATTGTGACAGCTTGATGGAGTACATGATTTTGACACTGACCTTTTGGTGCAATCCCACATTTTAGCACATTTTGATGGTTCAGCTGTCCTTACAAGAGACATAACGGGAGGGTAGGGGTAGAAGGGGAACTGTTGCAAGAGATACATAGGTCGGTAGAAAAGGGAAAGGGCATTCTTTCTCTCAAATGTTTAAATAAGAACTAATGAAAGGGGTAAATAGGATAGAATGTGCAGTTTATTCTCTGTTTGAGTTCTAAGAAGCGCTGTTGATTGAAGGTTTGCGGGGTATCCATATTTTGGTCAGACTGGTGCTGGGCTTTTGCAATTGTTGTAAGTGTCAAATTATTTTTACTATATGGCAACATGGAGCATTGCAGAATTCTCCATGTTGATTGGCTGTTGACCTACTAGTTACAATAATTGGACATTTACATAAAATAAATCAGTTTTATGAAACGGGGGCCCTGTCATCTTTAGAGAATTTGTTTTCATTTGCAAGTGAGCTATGAACATCTGATCAGTATAAAACCATGTCTTTGTTTCTAGATTTGTAATCCCTAGTAGTAGTAGTGATGATGAAACCAATATGTATTTTGTCAATGTATTGAATCCACTTTCAATAAAATGCAGGTCTTGAGATTTAACTTTGATGGCCACAGTTAAGTATTACATCTTGTCTTGATGAAGCATCAAAGGTGTGCAGCTTTACACTGAGGTCAAGATTGTAATATAGTCTTTATATGTCACATTTGGATGGTTCAGCTGTCCTTACAGGGCAAGGTAGAGGTGCAAGACTATTGCAAGAGATACATACGTTGATAAAAAGGGAATGGGTATTCTTTCTCTAAAATTAGTTCTGTGAAGTATTACATCTTGACTTGATGAGAAACCAAAGAGGTGCAGCCTAACATAAAGGTCAAGATTGTAATAGAGTTCAGGTAGTCACCAGTTTGGGAGATTGTCCAAGCTAGAATGCACACAAATATAGCTCTGACATGTCTTTAACATTGAACTGCATAATTTATTAAGGGTGCTATTTGTAGGTTTAGAGGGCTCTTTTGGGGATATCTAGGGGCTAAATCGCCCTGAGACCCATTATAGTTCTGAGACTGAACACCATTGTACACAACTGGTTGTTCAAATGCAGTCAATTTGTGATTCAGCTTCAGCTGCAAGAAAGTCATTTTAATACATCTTCATTGAATTTAATGAATTTAATTAATTTTATAAGAACTGTTTTGACAGAATGAGTAACGATTACAAAATGCTGGGTGAAGTCAGAAAAACAGAAAAAGCTATTAAAAAAATGCAGCTCACACAATTATACCAGAAGCCTGGTTATATCACTTTGCCGTTGTATAATGATTAAAGCAATTCAACATTGCCAATTTGTATATTGCTGATGGGGAGGAGAGTTACATCATTTTCCAGATGAAGGTCAGGGTGGCTCGCTATATCTTTACTAGAATTTCATACAGCATTAATCTAATACTTTTCAAAAAAGGACTATGATATGGATTCTAACAATACCATGCTTGTACAAAAGTGTAAACCACTAAGATGAGCCTTTAATTTACCAATACCTTAGTCTGGTACAGTTTAGAATTCAGTGACATATGTCAAACAATGTATATTTGCAATACAAACAAACAAACAAACCTTACACTGGTGAAGTTATCATTTCCTCATGTATGTTATTTAAGTATGTCAATGTCTTTTGCAAGGGAAGTGACCAGCTTGACCTCTACGTCAGGTCATTTCCACTTAATTCATTGACTTTCTTTTTCAAATGAAAGTTAGATTTATTCTGTTAAATAGGTTAGAATAATTTGAGTGTGGAAAGTAAGATATGTTATGTATCATAATTATTAGCAATATAACCAAAGAGTGAAATCAGTGCAAAGTATCAGTAGAGTAATACTTTCCTTGTGTGTAAAAGGTATGTCAGGGTCATTTTTAGAGAAACAGGCGTGACCAGCTTGAACCTTACTTCAAGTAATTTTGACCAATTGCATAACCCGTTCCCTTTGAGATTCTAAAATCCCCATAGACTTTGTACATAGCCAACCTGGTTCCCATAAGGAACAGGTTAACTCTTAAGTCCAGCCCAAGACATTATGCTCCGTCCTCAAGGGTTTAATAAATTCAGTCTGCTACAGCCGACAATCCGATGGCACACATGGTAAAATCATTTATATCTGCAATACTATAAACAAGGATTAATTTGAATCTTATGCAATTACATATTTTGCAAGTACGGTCAAAGTATGTCAACTTGGCCACTGTGTCAAGGTCTATTACAAGGAAACAGAAGGTCCATTTGGACCTACACTTCAGGTCATTTCCACCAAATCGCTTACCACTGTCTTCTTAGGTTTTAGTTGCTGAAAGCATAGACTTACTATTAGTCTATGCTGAAAGTGACACAAAATGGCACAATGGGGAAATGGCATCATTTTAAAAACTATATCTGAGGCTCTATTGCTGGTGATTTACATAAAAAACAAATACTACTCTTATAATATATACAAAATTGTACTGTTTTTAAAATATTTTTTATCCCACAAATAAAAATGAGTTGTTGTTTTTTACGGCAGAAAGAGACGAAAGGAGGATATGATGTGGAAATATTATCCACTCTTGAGACTCTACTTTGCCAATAAATCACATTGTACATGTACACATAACAGGAAAGGAGGACTTTTGTGGAGTGAATCTTTATGAACTTAAAATGTAAATACATAATTGAGACCATTTATCATTCAGTGGTTGAAGAAGGGCTCTTTGGCATGGCTTTTAGATATTTAACAGGAAAAAATAAGTACAATTTGTTTTTCTTCAAAAATTGATATCATAGAACCTTTTGATTATAAATGCAGCCACAACATTGATTGTAAACACACAGTAAACATCAATACCCCTCTCTCACATTATTTTACACTGTAAATGGTTAATGGTAAATGGTAATAATCCAATCATGAGATACACATGTTGAGGTGTGACCTGTAGTCCTGTTTTAGTCTGACCATGGACATGAGTCCATGGTCCTTGAGTGCCACCTCAGTGGATTTAATGTAAGCTCCACCACAGATGCACATTTCTTTCGGGGGGGGGGGGGGGGGGGGGGGGGGGGTGGTGGTGGTTGAACAAGATGATAAATTCATGATTCAAGTATAATTATGTTAGATTTAGGGGAATTTAATACATGATGTAAGTATAATTATGTAATATTGAATAGAACAATAATTTATATCGATTATTCATATGGATGTAATGGTAAAATAGCCACTGGTGTTATTTTTTGTTCATGTATGGTGATCTATTAAAAGATTAAAAGATTAAAAGACCAGTGAAAAAAGCTAGCTTTGGTTGTGTACAATCCTCCATTTAGTTCTTTTTCTGGAATATTTCTTTGTTTCCATTCTGGTAGCCCAAAACAAACATTTTCTGGCCACCAGATTACATTAGATTTAATCCTGTCAACTATTTGACATTTCAATCCCTTTATTGATTTAAATTATGATAAGGCTTGACATGACAAAAATACAAGACTGTCTGATTCTGTCATTGTCACTCTAAGAATCTAGTTGCCCGATAGGGCCACTAAAATATGACTTTCATAAATGTTTGCTGGCCCAAGTAACATTTTACTAGCAAGCCCCATCTTATGGCAAGCCAATTGTGACCTTTTGAATGCCATAATTCATAATTTCATCATCGCTGTAATACTGCCCATAAATGGATGCATAATCAACTGTGTTATTAAATGTACTCAAAATCTTTTATTTAGAGACTTAAGAAGTAAGATTTGAAACGGTTTATTTTATAAAATACTAATACAGGTGAAATTTCATGCTGATATTGAA
Source organism: Echinarachnius parma (assembly GCA_037951105.1). Classification (NCBI taxonomy): domain Eukaryota; kingdom Metazoa; phylum Echinodermata; class Echinoidea; order Clypeasteroida; family Echinarachniidae; genus Echinarachnius; species Echinarachnius parma. The sequence continues at coordinate 27,229 of JBAMJV010012746.1, forward strand.
AGTTTAGACATTAATGTACTGTGATATGTACAACTTGACCTGTTTAACCTGTTTAACCTGTTTCAATTTAACCATAACAATGAGAGTAATCCTAGATTTGCCAGTGGAAGTCACTTTGGTTGTGACTTTGATCATCCAGTAATTACTTTGCCAGATGGAATTTGTGACTTTGTTTCCTTTAGTGGGCAATGAATACAAAAACTTTCATGCATTGCATATTAGTACTTGGCAAGATTATTGTATGCTATATTCCTATAATAAGAATAAGAACAATTTCAATTAGATCTGGGTAAATCTCTTGGCTGCAGGAATCTGGAAGGTTATGCACAAACTCTATGGGGATTTCACAATCTGGAAGGGAAAGGGGTTAATTGCTTGCACAGTATCAAGCAACTGAGATAATCTTGTTTTTGTACCACTTTGTATCAAGATATAGATAGCTATTCAAGAAAAATTGAGAATATTTAAAAACTGAACAGCAATTTAGCACACAAGATGCAAAAACAAAAAAACAAAACAGAGTTCAGTGTGAAATGGTAGATATTGTAATGTGGGCAAGCTAGAAAAAGACCCCTACATTTGATGCCTGGGTAGAAATGTTTTGTTGAAGAAAATATAGAGAACAAAAATACACCAACAGAAGTGCAAGCAGTTAAAGGGCAATGAAACTATGGCTTTCGGCTATTATTATCGTTTAGAGGGTTAACAGACATTTGTTTTGATACATAACTTGGCAATTTTGGCCTCCTGGATCCCATGAGATCCTTACGTGAACATACCCACATTTTACTAATTCTTACGGCGGCAAAAGGTGATGGGAGCGGCCATGTTCTTGTAATTGCCCGACATGCTTTGCAAACTATGACGAGTGCGCTACGGGCCGAACAAAGAGATTTTCACTGATTTACAGACTCGTCAAAGCATCTACAAGTATTCAGACAATGGTTTCAATAGGTCAATTGAAATGCATTAGTGCATATCACTGACCATAAGTCCGCACACACCTAATAATGGCGGCCTCCAGTGTTCGCATGAATAGTGGTAAACCCGATAGAGTTTTCACATGTTTCTCCCAAAGCAGAAATCTGAGTCGGAGTTATGTTATATATAATAAAAAGGCATATTACGATATATCAAGTAGGATATTCTCTATTCTTGAGTTGCATTGCCCTTTAAGACAAATCTATGATATGAGGGAAATATCTGCTGAGAGGAATTTTCAGAGTGGGAGGATTGGCTGAGTTTCGTCACTGGAGGGAAAATGTAAATCATCTTGATAGATGACTAGTTTCTATTGTGATGTACACGGAATCTAATTTGTTGTCAAAATAGGAAAACTCTTACAAAAAGCATGACTGAATCAAGTTTATTTCCTGCTTGAATAACAGATTTATGGCATTAAAGTAGGACAATAATGAATCTACATGTTTAGATTTCTTCTGTTTTAAATCACACCATTACCAACACTGTCAATCATGTTAAGTTAAAGCTATTAAAGTTGTTTAATTATTAAAGAAATTGTCAATTTCAGTTGTTTTTGTGCTATGCACCAATGGTGCAATTTCGTACTGTACAGTAAATATTATTGTTCTGATTCATTATGAGTATGGAATGTGTCATGACTGTCAAGATCAATACACAATAATGTTTGTATTTCGCACTAAATGCAGCCATTCTTTCTACTTAAATAGTACAAAATAAAGTTGTATGTAAACAATGCAAACAAGATAAAAAGTCTGGTGTAATGTGTTTGATCACATGGGACCCTGCCCTGGGATGAGGTCCTAGGGGCGAACAATAAGTGTTATCAGCAGGGGTGATCTCATGATATGATTGCATTGTGATGAGATGTAGTGGTAATTCAGTAAAAAAAATAGATAGATATCAAACAAATATTTGTATATCTGGTGCTGTGTTGAAAGAGAGCCAAGAGGTCAACATCCTGACAGGAAAAGTGTCAAAAGTCTCCCGGAACGCGACAACGATTGCGAAACACCTCCCAGTGCAAATACAAGTTTGTTTACGTTTTTTCTATTGTCAAAGGCCATGGACAATAATTATTAAATCGCAACTGCTTATCATCACAAGAAATGAAAATATGCAATATTTGCATTTAGTTGTTAGTATGAGCATTCTTGGCCTTAATGATAGTAGCCTCTAAGCGCTATTATTATTACCCCGGTAAACTGATACACACTTCTATCATTCCTGCATACAAAGTGCACAATTTCCACTCTCTGCGGAGTATTCCATCCAGTCGCTTGTTAGGCACACATAGTGCTAAGGAACCACGTTCCCATCCTTCCAGGTCCCCATTTATACACCTGGGTAGAGAGCAGCAATAGTGGATTAATTGTCTTGCTGAAGGACAAACGCGGTGGGCAGGGTTCGAACTTGTGATCTCATTATCTGAAAGCATGGGCTATACCAATCTTGCCACAACCACATCCACAATATACAATATACATTTATTGTTTCTAAAATCACTTACAAATTGTCACAGTCCACTCACTCCACTGGCATTGGCATAAGAAGTGATATGTTTGTTTCTGATTTTGAAGGAGGTCAAAAAACACACAAGTCAAAGGCTACTTTATTGTCAATATGGGAATTTCTGTATGTAATGATAAGTGATGCTGATTTCTTTGCTGACAAAATGATATATCTTTTTTCTTTTAGGAAAGTGAGCTGATTCACCTGAATGAAGAAAACATATATGATATATTAAAGCAAAGGATATGTGCTGATGAAAATGTGAAGATATGGATTTATTTAATTACTTGACTGAGGAAAAAATGAAAGCATTACAAATAATAAAATGCATTAAAATACATGGAATGAAACAAACTTTAATAATAGACAGCTGAGGAAGAGAAAAATAGAGAAAGTGTTTTAATAGAAACTGGCTGGAAAAGTTAGGGTGAATTGATTTGCAAAGGATGAGTAGAAAGAAAACATTTAGGAATAAGGCAGGAGGATAAGATGTACACTCATATGAAATGGGAGATGATATATATGCGTGGGTCGGTGAGAGATGCTAATTGAGAGATTAGACTTTAGAGGGAAGGAAAAGGTAGATGGAAGACACACGTAAAAGGGTACCTAGATGGAAATCCTTGTTCTCACCTAAGATTAATTTTCTTGCTTGAAAGACTATTTAATTACTGACTGAAATGAAAACCCCTTTTTTCCAAGAAGAAACTATGTATCTGCTCTAAGTGACTTGGTTGTGCAGTCTGGATTATAGGTTGTACCAAATAATACATATTTGCAATAAATCCACTGACATGGATATTATCAATTAGGATTATACATGTGCGTTGTTTTTCTATTAGTCTATTGTCTTTTAAATTTCTTTGCAGATTTTATTGTTATTTTGAATAGTTGGTACAAATTTTGTGCAATATCATGAGATTTATTTGTATACCAGAACTCAACATTACCAAAAAATTAAAAAAAATTCAGAGAAAAGGAGCCATTCTGTGAAGTGAAATATAAAGTGACATCACTTTGGATTAAATATGTTTAAATAAACTTTCTACTATCAACCACAACAAAAATCCATGTTTGGTAATAACATTTTAGGAATCCCACGGATCTAATAACTTCTCTTGCCATACCACTATATTGAATTGTATAAAGTGCATGCCAAAGTACCAACCCATGAAGTTGTTCCCCCTCTCTCCATCTCACCACCCCACCCCCCCCTCCCTTCCCACATATTTGTATCATTACTCAAGATTTATGATTTAATTACTGTACTTCTTGTCCACCAGAGGTTTGTAGTATGATCATGAGAATCCCATGGGATTTGAAACCATTTGTGACCTTTGACCCCAAGTCTTGAACTTCCTGTATTAAAAATGAAATGAATCTACCAAGTATTTAACAGACCCCAAATAAAGCTTTGTTTTGTTTCTATCATCAACCCTGATTTATTTTGTCATCAAAGTTCTTCATTTCCACCAGACCTCTGACCAATTATCTTGAAAATCTCCATGGATTTCAACCAACAGTTGACCTTTGATTCCTTCTATTAGCTCAGCTAAACTAAGGCAAAAGAAAGAAAGAAATTGAAAGAGAGTAAAATTGATAGAAAGTAAAAAGAAGAAAGAGAAAAGGCATACCGTAAATAATAAGCAATTCTCCCCTTTACATTGATATAACATTTGCTATGAGTATTTCATCATGGAATGTGCATTGCATCCAAATGTAGGGCAAAGTCAAAAGTGAAATGTTGCAAAATGCACTGATTCTGTCAACAAAGGGCCTTCCTTTTGTTTGAAGATTAAAATGTGGCTTGAATGCCTATTACGTTATTACCATTCATAAATTTGGTATCATTGGAAAGCGTGAATCCTCCTCTTTACATTGATATAACATTTGCTATGGATATTTTATCATGGAATGTGCATTACATCCGAATGTAGGGCAAAGTAAAAAATGAAATGTTGCAAAATGCACTGATTTTGTCAACAGTGTGCCTTCCTTTTGTTTGAAGATTAAAACGTGGCTTGAATGCATGACCTCCTCACCCCCATTCAAGCCAAGGAAGGCACTCTCAAATCAGTGCATTTTGCAACATTTTACTTTTGACTTTGCCCTACATTTGCGTAATAAAACAGTTATTAATGTGCAAACCTCGATTGCGGAACTTTTTGTGCGAGGTATAGTTAGATGATTTTTTTCAAAAAAATATAAAAATGCTTGCACTTTTTCAAAAATTTTCAAAAGCGTTTTTGTATGAAAAATGGTTGAAACCAGTGCCTTTTTAGAAAGCGCCCTCTTGTGTTTTAATGGCTCTTTTTTAATGATAACAGTCTTTTTACTTAGTCGTTTGTAATTTTGTATACCTTTCGAGCATGGTGGAGTTATAACTAAACTATTAGTTTATAATGTTACTGTCCAGGTTTAGTTACTAAAGTTCAGCCTTACCAAAACTGTACTACCCCTTTAAGTTCTTAGTTTGATGTCATCACCCAGATTTGAAAATGACAATCGCAGGAAAGGAAAGAAATTAATGGATTTGCTTGATCTAGTCTGAGGTGAATATGGCACCCCTTAGTTCTATGAAACAACATTGTCTCTATAGCTACATGTGGCCCTTGTGGGCAAATAGAAACATTAAACAAAATGTGAAAACAGTCATAATGAACAAGAAAATGTAAATCTGGCATGATGTGAATGGTTGTATAAATGAACCCATCACAATATTGTAGTAATCTCACTTTCCTGTAATAATGGCTTGGTCCTGAGGGGTGTTAAAACTGATGAGCACATCATATTCTCCTGATAGATTCAGTGATTACTTACATATAGATGCAAGATGTCATAGCAACCTACTTACACATAGTCTGCCTATCATCAGGTGAGAGTGAGAAGGGCGTTACAAGTAAACGTGTGTCTAAATCTGTTAGTTTTGAGCCTTCTGTATGTAATACAAAATAAAAGAGATCTCAATTGGGTGTTCACATGAAAATCCCAAATTTTAAACATAAGTATCTCTGAAGTACAATAAGCCCTTTTCTTTCTCAATGGAAGATATGGAAATGTTCTGCTATGAAGTGTGCACAATAAATCATTTCTTTGGGTATTGGCAAGAATCCATTATGACCAACCTCTTTCATAATCTCAGCTTTCCATTAACACAAATTTTGCCATTAAGGATAATGAAATGACTGCCTTGTAAGCTCTGTAAAAATGAAATTGACATGTAATGTCACTTTGGATTTCCACATTTTTTTTATTCAACCGATTTAGGACTGTCCTCGGAAATACTCAGTCTGTGGATTGTGAAGAATGCATATTATATCACATCCAAGCAATCTTCAATGGGTAGAAAGAAATCCATGAAGTGATTATCTGCCATGTTACTAAATATTTCTTGATAGTAACTAGGGTAAGTGCATCTGTAAAAATATGAAAAAAGCGCAGAAAATGACTTTGATAATAATAAACACATCTGTGACAGTTATGTCGAAGAGGATGGTTATAGAAAGACGGTTCATCTGGGACAGGAAAGCTCTACAGAACACCAGATTAGCTGCAAAGCAAAGGGAAATGTGCAAATCCACTGTCTTATGAAACAAAGGAACTAATGGAAATACATGGAAGGTTAAAAGGATCAGAGCTGATCAATATGTGATACTATCTTGCAAAAAATAGGAAAGCAAAGAAGGTTTCAACGGTTAACTTGGATTTCTATGAATATTACTTAGTATCTGTACATAGAAACTGTATGAAGTATAAGTACTGTATCTGATATTGTTGAACAAGTAGTAAAAGGAAAATTAATGTTGTATTTTACGTACAAGTGAATGAAAAAATAAAATATATTAATGTAAAAGGATCAATTTCAATACAATTTTGATATTACAGCTAAAGCATGCATATATATATTTAACAAATGTAACCAATTATTAATATATATATATAATTAATTGAACAAACATCTATGAGGTTCAAATAAATGTGATAATTACTGAGCTGATAAATATGTGTGATTTACTATCTACCCCAGATGTAGACGTACCAGGTGGCTAGTACGTATTTAAAAAAAGCAACCATTCAATCATAAATTTTTTTTTAACGAAAGGGAAATAAAAACAACAACAACCCAAACCTGTTCCATGCTTCTATTGGCAATACAAATCCAACAAGATATGAATGAACCATTAGAGTTCCAAGTTAGATTTGTGGATTTGGACAATGTTTGTAGATCACTTTAATGTATTTGAGAGTTTTTTTTTTTGTTACTGCATTTTAACACATTTCATTGATAATGAGGGCATACGTGTGGGGAATTTAAAACGAGCAGATAATCAAGCTTTTTTCAATGCCTTCTCATGATTACTGCAATAATTTTCTTTCTTTTTGGTGATGTGTAAAGTGTAATTACAGATTTGTGATTTTTGTTTAATACAGTGATGAATGTTTAGATTATATTGTTTCCTTTTAGATGCTTGAAAGGTTGCATTTTTTCAGTGATGTTTTTATTTTAACACAATACCAAATTCCTATCATTTTCGCCATTCATACCATTGCTACGCACACAATATGCAGACAGTCCCCGTACAAAGCCTATAGCAATTTACATTCTTCTAGTGCAAGGCAGACATATTCACCCTGAAAGCCCACAGAGGACAATTTCAATTTAATTTAATTTCAATTTAATTTAAAGTGTGCTGGTGGCCCCCTTTTCTCCCTTTTAAAGGACATACATGGCATGGTAGATTACCTCGTTGGACCAAGCTTAGGCAAGTGTAGAGTTAAAGAGCCATTTGGGTATCATTCAGGTGATAATATGGTGGGTAATGCTGTTAGGTAAAGAAAAAATCCCGGCTCGTTCTCGGATCGGTAGAATTCAAAAGCGCTAACGAGATTCTCGGATCGTCTCGGATCTCGGAAAAAAATAATATTGCAATTTGCTCTGAAAAAAATGCAGCGTTGTAGACTTATCTTTCTTGTTTTATATGCCAATGATATTAACAATATTGATGCTTTGAGGCATGTGCATATCAATCTTTACAGAAAAATAGTTACAGACTATTCAGAATTAACTCAGTTTTGCAAGAAAAGTATTTTTTACGAAGTGAATTGGGCCTAGAAATCGATTGTTTGTTCAGCATCGTGCCACACGTTCACAGAAACTCAGGCCGCCAGTCTCGGGCAAACATCACATGTAAATTCGTACGATCGTGCTAGTGAACCACTGCCTTCAAATTAGCCTTTTGGTAGTCTACTTACATGATAACATGGCATTTGAAAGCTGAACAGAATAAAAAATGACCCCCAAAACAAGGAAAAAACTGTGCTGAATTCGCGTGCCTTCTTGATCCAGGTTACGGGTCTTTGTTCTTACGCGAGATCCATCCGCGACGGTAGAAGATATACCCACTGTTATAGGAAGGGAAGTAACCAATTAGTGGGGTGTTAATTAGTCGGAAGTGAGTCACTTCCGATGACGACGTCACAAACCGAAAGTTAGTCACTGCTGATGACTACGTCAAGGTGTGAAATGGTCATATCCATTGTCTAATTAATGATGTGTCTTACTTCCATTCCTACCTATATTCTTTAGGCTGTGATTGGCTGAGTAATTAATGAAGTGTTTCGTGATTGGTGGAGGAATATCCATTGGCTAATTAATGATATGTCTTACTTCCATTCCTACCTATATTCTTTAGGCTGTGATTGGCTGAGTAATTAATGAAGTGTTTCATGATTGGTAGAGGAATATTTAGTATGCTATGATTGGTTGATGGGAAAAGAGGGTTGGTGCGTGGGAGTGAGTGGATAGGGTATTTATGGTGAGACAGTTGGTGGAGAAAAGTCATCACCAAAATGAAATATCGCGATAGTTTTAGCGGTGCCATAGAAATAATTTGTTGATGATATATAAAATGTTATAATATTTTTAAAATATGTGAAGAAGAAATTAATGGAAAAGCAATTGGCAACAATAGTCAGATTTGACTGATTGCCACCAAACCAAACAACAACAACAACGGTGAAAAGTCATTCTTGAACCCTCTTTGGAACTGCCTCTTGGATTACCACATTTTGCTAATTACAACGATCATTATAGTGTCATCTAAAAGTATATTTCCGTAGATTTTCACACCGATTTTGTTGTTGTTGTTGTTTTTAGATAGTGATCTTTTCATTCATTCACACAATTAAAAAGTGGCTTATATTTGTATGTATATTACTATACCTTTATATATGTATACTGTATGTATGTGTTTTTTCCAAGTATATGATATAATCGACACATTAACATTATTATCGCCTGAGAAGATTTAGTGTTTTTGACAAACCCGTTTGTAAGCTCAGTGGTTGGCGCGTTCGACTCGGACGCCCGGGATCCCCGGTTCAAAACCCACTATCGGATGAGTCTTTGGCAATAAATTTGATCGAGCTAACTCCCGTTGTGTGTTACCGCCCTCCCACGTGCTTCCTGATGCAGGAAAAGGATTGTATTCACGGAAAACACTCAGTCCCTCGGATAGGACGTTAATTGAGGTCCCGTGTGTGAGACAGTCATACATCATGCACGAGATATTTTCATCAAGTATTGATACCACTTTCAAGATTGTATAACTATCTAGTGCAAAGCATTGGTTTTTTTTCTTGTTTTTTTCAAACTAACAATCAACAGGCAGACATGTTTCAAAATGGACGACACACACAAAATTGAAGGCAATTAGACACTCATTTCTTCATTTATATTAGTTTATTATACATTACGTTACACCAATTACATAGGCAAATTTGAGTTATTACATTTTGAATCAGTTGATTTATTTGTTGATTATAATAATACAATACAGCTGTTTTTGTTGTTGTTAATACTAACATAACTACTACAGATCGTCTTTCTATACCTTTAGTATTGTCAATACTGGCATATTTGGAGTAACTATACGATTGCAAAATGCTGAAGGGGTAGAACAAATACCGCAATTTTAATTTATAAGTTAATAGGTACTTGTTTGCAATCATTGGAACAATATAGGCATATAGGTATAGCTTGAAAGACAGAATCAATTATAAATGTCTAAATATGAAGCGGCTTTCTTGGTTAAGTCATTACAAGTAGTTTAACGCGTTATCAATCTGCGTCCTCCTCGCCATCTTCCTCTAGATCATCAGTTTGATGGAACAACGCATTGAATTTAAAATGATGTTTTGGTAACACTCTGCGTAAGGCTTTGTCAAGACCCATGCCTTTATCTATCTTCCCTTGGACTTCATCAACTACTTCTTCATGAGTTATGTCATCTTTAAGATGAAAATAGCTGAATAGAAAATCTTTATAGGTATCAAAAAAGCATCTCTTGACCACCCACATCGTTTTTACATCTGCCTTTTCCCTTGCATTCCCTTTACTCAAGCCTTCTTGTATGTACTTTTCATATTTCTCAGTCCATGCGTCATTTGTTGTTTCTTTGGCGTCGTCCAACCAATCTTGAAAAGCCGCATTGTCTTCTAGATCAGAACTGTATTCAGTGTCTCCTTCACTTTGTGACGAGGTATCGTCTCCATCAGAGTCGTTGTGTTCACTATCGATAGATTCGCTATCGCTTCTTTCCAAGGCTCCCGCATTGATCATCGTATCCTCGGTAAACCGTTTTTTATGACAACCTTCATTGTACATTTCATGTTCATTATTATCCATTGTAGACCCCTCTTCTGCATGGATAGTTTCAGTGTGTCTTGTCAAATTATACTGTCTGCTGAATATTTTGTGACACAGTGGACAGGTATGCATTTTGACCGATGAGGTAAAATTAATGTTTGCTCTTTGAACACGTGTTAGTGATTAACAAGGAATGAACAAAGTCATTCATTAATATATTGACGAGTTAGATTTGAAATATGTCAAGTCACTGTTTGCTAGTATGAGTGGTCATCCCTACTCGCATGATTGATCATGGCACTCACACGACTGCTAAGTGTACTCACCTTGCAAGATTTAAGTTATTATCACCTAGACAGAATGATTTTTCGCAGAGGTCGTAATATGGTTCGTATCAATTTGGAACAACTCGGAGCAACTCGGAACAACTCAGAGCAACTCGGAGTAAACTCGGAGTAAACTCGGAGTAAACTCGGAACAACTCGGAGCAACTCTGAGTAAACTCGGAACAACTCGGAGTAACTCGGAGTAAACTCGGAGCGACTCGGAGCAACTCTGAGTAAACTCGGAACAACTCGGAGTAACTCGGAGTAAACTCGGAGCGACTCGGAGCAACTCGGAGTAAATTCGGAGCAACTCGGAGTAAACTCAGAGCAACTCGGAGTAAACTCGGAGCAACTCGGCACAACTCGTAACAACTCGGGACAGCTCGAAAAGGGGTGAGAATAATTCAAACATATTTGAAATATTGATCGAGCTTGGATCGGCTTTACAAAACTAAATGAAAATCACTTTACATATAATAAATAAGGATGATTACACTCAATGTCATTTGAGACTCGATATTCTCAACAAGGGGATCAGGACATGTTCAAACATGTTTGCCATTATCGTCGAAGAAGTATACTCGAACTAACTCGTGTATACTAAACCTTGCTTGCAAGGTTTTCTTCGACGATAATGGCAAACATGTTTGAACATGTCCTGATCCCCTTGTTGAGAATATCGAGTCTCAAATGACATTGAGTGTAATCATCCTTATTTATTATATGTAAAGTGATTTTCATTTAGTTTTGTAAAGCCGATCCAAGCTCGATCAATATTTCAAATATGTTTGAATTATTCTCACCCCTTTTCGAGCTGTCCCGAGTTGTTACGAGTTGTGCCGAGTTGCTCCGAGTTTACTCCGAGTTGCTCTGAGTTTACTCCGAGTTGCTCCGAATTTACTCCGAGTTGCTCCGAGTCGCTCCGAGTTTACTCCGAGTTACTCCGAGTTGTTCCGAGTTTACTCAGAGTTGCTCCGAGTCGCTCCGAGTTTACTCCGAGTTACTCCGAGTTGTTCCGAGTTTACTCAGAGTTGCTCCGAGTTGTTCCGAGTTTACTCCGAGTTTACTCCGAGTTTACTCCGAGTTGCTCTGAGTTGTTCCGAGTTGCTCCGAGTTGTTCCAAATTGATACGAACCATATTACGACCTCTGCGAAAAATCATTCTGTCTAGGTGATAATAACTTAAATCTTGCAAGGTGAGTACACTTAGCAGTCGTGTGAGTGCCATGATCAATCATGCGAGTAGGGATGACCACTCATACTAGCAAACAGTGACTTGACATATTTCAAATCTAACTCGTCAATATATTAATGAATGACTTTGTTCATTCCTTGTTAATCACTAACACGTGTTCAAAGAGCAAACATTAATTTTACCTCATCGGTCAAAATGCATACCTGTCCACTGTGTCACAAAATATTCAGCAGACAGTATAATTTGACAAGACACACTGAAACTATCCATGCAGAAGAGGGGTCTACAATGGATAATAATGAACATGAAATGTACAATGAAGGTTGTCATAAAAAACGGTTTACCGAGGATACGATGATCAATGCGGGAGCCTTGGAAAGAAGCGATAGCGAATCTATCGATAGTGAACACAACGACTCTGATGGAGACGATACCTCGTCACAAAGTGAAGGAGACACTGAATACAGTTCTGATCTAGAAGACAATGCGGCTTTTCAAGATTGGTTGGACGACGCCAAAGAAACAACAAATGACGCATGGACTGAGAAATATGAAAAGTACATACAAGAAGGCTTGAGTAAAGGGAATGCAAGGGAAAAGGCAGATGTAAAAACGATGTGGGTGGTCAAGAGATGCTTTTTTGATACCTATAAAGATTTTCTATTCAGCTATTTTCATCTTAAAGATGACATAACTCATGAAGAAGTAGTTGATGAAGTCCAAGGGAAGATAGATAAAGGCATGGGTCTTGACAAAGCCTTACGCAGAGTGTTACCAAAACATCATTTTAAATTCAATGCGTTGTTCCATCAAACTGATGATCTAGAGGAAGATGGCGAGGAGGACGCAGATTGATAACGCGTTAAACTACTTGTAATGACTTAACCAAGAAAGCCGCTTCATATTTAGACATTTATAATTGATTCTGTCTTTCAAGCTATACCTATATGCCTATATTGTTCCAATGATTGCAAACAAGTACCTATTAACTTATAAATTAAAATTGCGGTATTTGTTCTACCCCTTCAGCATTTTGCAATCGTATAGTTACTCTAAATATGCCAGTATTGACAATACTAAAGGTATAGAAAGACGATCTGTAGTAGTTATGTTAGTATTAACAACAACAAAAACAGCTGTATTGTATTATTATAATCAACAAATAAATCAACTGATTCAAAATGTAATAACTCAAATTTGCCTATGTAATTGGTGTAACGTAATGTATAATAAACTAATATAAATGAAGAAATGAGTGTCTAATTGCC
>JBAMJV010012747.1:0-13851 GCA_037951105.1 Echinarachnius parma
CCCTGTGGATATTATGAAAAAAGTGATGATAAGTGCAACATAGTTACCTAACTAGAGCATGAATATTGTAAGTAGAAATGCGAAATACTTACGCAAAAAACACCTCACCATTTCACTACTCCAGCCCCCAAATTGTCCACCCATTATTGTTGTAAAATTACAATTTGTTGAACAAATTTGGAACTACCAAGGCCTACCTGGAGCAAAGTATGGGCAGCTAATTCTATATACCCTTTTCCCCCGCTCCTGGCAAGGTAAACAAAACAAGAACAAATTACAAATATTCAAGTCAACTTTTGGCGAATGGAGAAAAGTATGGGGGAGGTAGATTCCCTCCCCCTTCCCCCCCCCCCCCCCTCCCCTCCCCCGATACAGAATCAAAGCCAACATATTTACAAAATCACATCACTTTAATAGTCAAACACACACAAACATGAGCACAACTTTAAAATAAAGAGGAACATCTGAGGGGGGGGGGGGGGGGGTAGTATTCCCCCTATTCTCCACCCCCCCCTATTCCCACCTACCCTCCTTACTTACCCAACCTGCCATGAACATGTACAGTCATAATACGCTAATCTATAAAAAAATGAGTGCACTTATAACAAAAAGAGAGAACATTAGGCGAAGGAGGGGGGGGTGGGGGGGTGAGGGAAGTTCCCTCTTTTCCTCATTACACCCACTTCCCCCTCCAATTACCAACCCCTGCAATGAAATGTTCAACATCATATTACACTTTATGTTAATATATGCAAACAGAAACGCAAGTGAAACTTTCGACAGATGAAAAAAGGTGAGGAGGGGTCCCACCCTACCCCTCACCATTTACCCCCCTAAAATAAACATATATTATTATAATGGTGACATTATGATTCTCTCGGTCACTTTTATCCCATTATCATGTCAATAAAAGCGCTAAGTCATGATATGTACCAATGAAATGATGTAAACATTCATTTTGAACCCCCCTTTTTTCAAGACCCTCTCCCGCCCCTCAAGGTCATAATTAAGAAACTTCCACGGGAAAAATTAAACGTTATGATGATAAGAATTTACTGTGAAAATGTCATGCTTTTTTCATTTTGTGCACAATTGTTATGATTTCAGGCCCTTAGCTGCCTAACTATAAGGAAGAGCACTATTTTGAAATCTTACAGTTTCACATTTAAAAGTGTCATATTTGTTCGAGTTTATGGAAGCCTATGAAGAATCAGAACAATGTAGAGACAAGACAACACACAAGACTACCACACACGAGACTACAAAGTCAGGCTGTAGCCTGACTTTGATTATTGTGTGATACACTATCATGCACACAATCGTTTGTATTGTCTATTTATTGTCTTGTACCGCGGAACCTTAATTAAAAGCAATTCAGATCAGTATTAAATGCTTAATCCATCATGGTCTTAGATTAGATCAAAGAGCCTACACATCCTCATCCGGCAGCAATGCGTCAAACCAGCAGCAACAACAAAGGAAGCGTCCTCGCCCCATAACTGTGAAGTTTGTTGCATATCGCACCCGCCAAGCAGTGATAACGCAACGGAGAAAGCTGAAAGGCAGCGGCATTGTCATCCAAGAGCACCTGACCAAGGCAAACCAAAATTTACTGCGACAAGTACAAAGTCACAAGAAAGTTCTTACCGCCTGGTCGAGTGACGGAAGAATAATTGCCAAAGTCAGCGCGACAAACGGGAAGACAATAAACAAAGTGATACGCAGCCCCGGTGACTTTGAATCCCTGTAGTTATGCGCTGATAATTTAATTGTTAAGAACTCCTTTTTGTTAATGTTGTGCAAATACCTGGAGGTTGTGTCTCTTTCACCAAAGAAGTTAGAAATAATCAGAGAGGTTTACACTGTACTTACTGCTTAGATTGGATGCACACAAATGTGCTGGGATTAGAAATGAGCATTATGATGATATACATTTTGAATTTTTGAATTGGCAATGTACTAAATGTCTTTTTCATTATTTACCCCTCGTTGACACTTTTGATGGGAATAATACATGCGAAAATCATATTAAAGCACCATTTAGCTCGGGCAACCTCTGAGGATAAAGATGCAAATGTGTCATTGAAATTTAATAAGTTTAATAATGAAGGTTTCAAATGTTCGCACTTAAATGTTCGAAGTCTTTATCGTAACATAGATGAAATAAGAATGATTTTATTTGCCAATAACATTCATATTTTAGCACTCAATGAGACATACTTAGACAATTCCATTAGTGACAATGAATTGCGTATTCCAGGTTACGATTTAATTCGTAAAGATAGAAATCGCAATGGAGGTGGTGTCGCTATTTATATTCAAAATATTTTTTGCTATGAGCAGATCGCTTCTGACGCACTTGAATCACTTGAAGCAATTCTAATAAGAGTTCAACCTAAATCTTCTGATCCATTCTTATTTTTGTCATGGTATCGCCCACCAGGTGGTAAGATTGTAATGATATATCATTACGAGAATGTGTTGTCTTTTATTGACACATTTCGCTTGTATACTGTTGTAATGGGGGATGTAAATTGTGATATAAGAGCAAACTCTCGGTCGAACGTGACAAAACGGTATGAAGAAATTAATACTTTGTATTCAATGCAACAAATACATATTGATCGGCCCCCTCGAGTCACAAATAATTCAATGAGTTTGATAGATCATATGTTAACCAATGACATAAATATGTTTGAATCACATGGGGTAATTGATGTAGGTTTAAGTGATCATTATTTATGTTATTTGTATTGGAAAGTTAAAATTGTTCAATCACCCAAAATAATTTCATTTAGAAGCTTTAAAAATGTTGATATGGAAGTTTTTCGCAATCATTTATTAAATCATTCTTGGCACGAAATTATATTAACTGAATCCATTGATGAAGCAGTGGAACTTTGGGAAAGCTTTTTAATGAAGACTGTGGATGAACTCGCCCCAGTGAAAAAGAAACGTGTTCGTAAGCAGCCAGCTCCGTGGATGAACTCAGACATTATTCAGTTAATGAAAAGAAGAGATAATTTGAAAAGACAAGCTTTAAAAAATAAAGACGATAGTATTATGAATTTGTATCGTAAAGCTCGAAATTTAGTGACGAAGACAATAAGAATAGTTAAGAAAGAACATTTTGCTAAAAAGTTAAACAAGGCCTCTAATAATAACTCAAGTGTATATATTTGGTCAGTTTTGAAACCATTGCTTCCATCTAAAAAACCTATTAATAGCAATAAAGTTGATGAGAGCCAGCCTTTAGCTAATCATTTTAATGAATTCTTTGCTAACGTAGGGTCTGAATTGGCGTCTAAAATTCCCACTGTTGAGAGTAAACACGCTGTAAATGATAATGTTCAATCTTGTTTTGAATTTATTCCTTTCAGTGAAGAAAACGTATTAAAGACAATTTTAAGCATGACTAACACAAAATCTGCTGGTGTTGACAATATTCCTATGTTGGTATTGAAGATGGCAACTCCATACATTGTACCAACTCTTACTTATATTTTTAATAGGTCAATACGCGAAGGTGTTTTCCCTAGTAAATGGAAAAGGTCAAAGATAATACCAGTATACAAATCCGGTGATAAATTATCTCCTAATAATTATAGGCCCATTTCTATTTTGCCTTCTGTATCAAAGATTTTAGAGAAACTTGTTCAAGAACAAATAGTTTGTTATTTGAGTAATACTATTTTGTCAGAAGCCCAGTCGGGGTTCAGAAATAAACACTCAACTATTACTACATTATTGAAGGTCACAGACGACTGGCTAAGCGCGCTAGATCGCCATGATCGCGGAATGTATACTGGTGCTGTCTTCATTGATTTACGAAAAGCATTCGATACTGTTAAGCCATCCATTTTATTGAATAAATTATCCAGTATTGGTGTATCAAATGCTTGTTTGCCATGGTTTAGTAGCTATCTGACTGGTCGTCGGATAAGTACGCTTTTTAATTCTTCAACCTCGACAGAAATGGATATAGATTACGGTGTCCCTCAAGGCTCGATATTAGGGCCACTTTTGTTTATTATATATATTGATGATATTGTGAAACACATAAAGCATTGCAATGTACACTTATATGCAGACGATACAGTGATTTATTTTTCTCACAAGGACACAAATGTTATTGAAGAAACAATTAATTCCGACTTATTGAATATATATAGCTGGCTGTGTAATTCTAAACTGAGCCTTAACTTTGATAAATCGGTCAGTATGTTATTTGGTTCTAATAAGATGTTACATAAATGTAATCATTTAAACTTAAAATTAAATGACAAGGAAATACAATATGTACAGTCTACAAAGTACCTTGGTATGATACTTGATTCAAATTTAAAGTGGAATTTACACATTGAAAATATTTGTATTCGAATTAGTAAATTGACAGGTCTTCTATCTCGTTTACGATATAATATTATTTTTTTAACTTGAAAATTGTGTATAATGCAATGATTCTCCCAATATTTGACTATGGAGACTTGGTATATGGAACTGCCTGTGCTAAATACACTGATTTATTGCAGAAGCTCCAAAACAGAGCTTGCCGAATTATGTTAGGGGTTAGCCCTTACAGACATATGTCAATTATAGATTTGCATGATCGAGTTGGTTTAAAATCATTAGCAGCAAGGCGAAGTTCTCATTTAAACTTAATGGTATATAAGGCAACACATGAGTTAACTCCGCCTTATTTAAAAAGATCCTTTCAAATTTGTGAATATAGTTATTCTCTGAGATCAAATGGAAATTTATTTTTACCAAAACCAAAAACAGAATTTCTTAAACGCACGTTTCTTTATAGAGGCGCGCATGAATATAATATTCTTCCCTCTGTAATAAAATCCTCGCCAAGTATTTGTGTATTTAATAAGAAATTGCATTTTTTATACCAAGTTTCGTTTAATCCTCTTCGATGATATTGATTCAGTAGTACAGACTGTAGGCTGCACTCGTAGTTGACGCTTGTAATCATAATAATTGTTGAAATTCATTGTTAGTTATTGTTAATTGCTGTTAATGGTAAATTGTTTGTTGAAATTCATTTTTGATTATATTGTTAATTACTGTTTATTATTGTACATTTTTGTTAATTATTGTTAGTATATTGTTGTTAAGGGACTCCATGATAGAACAGCAATGTCTGCATAGACGGCGCTGAATGGGCCATCCCTCCGAATCTTTTGTATTTACTGTTTTTACTTGTGTTTCGGAAAATAAATAAATAAATAAATAAATTAGCAAAAATATGCTTAAAAATATCACGGATATGGCCATTATATCATCAATCAATTGTATAACAATATCTATGACGCTACCTTTCATACTTGAATACCCTCAAAGGCGCCGGAAGTGGGGGGCAGGGGGGGCGGCCGTCCCCCCCCCCCCCCCCCAATCCAGAAACGTTTTTGCCCCCCAAAAATCCCCCTTCCCCACAAAAAAGGAAAAAAAGAAGAAGCGTGGGAAAGAAAAAATTAAATGTATGAGCTAAAACTTGTTAATCTAACGTTTAAAAATGAATTCACACATCCATTTTAAAGTTTTCGCTGCGCGCTTCACGCGCGAACGGATTATCTCAGTTTGTTGTGTAACTTGCGTATGGTCTGGGGTGAGCTTTTTTTGTACCGGGCCACGTAGTTCACGTGTAGACTGGCATTGCTCTGGCTGCTTTTGTGACGTGCACCAAATTGCACCATTTCAAGTATTAAAATTCTAAATCTTCCCCTTGGGAGGGCCCCTCCCAAACCCTCCCCCTCTTGCTCTGCCCCAGCCCTCGGTCGCTTCGCTCCCTCGGGACTCATTGGCTGTAGGCTATGTTGTCGAATTTTACATAATGTGGCATGTGGTTGGAAATGTGTATGACAATAAATACAATATTTGTGTGTGTCAAATATTTGTTTTCTTCGTGAAAAATATATTTGATATTTCTGGTCGATCAAACCATAATACGCTTTCCCAGATACAGTGAATCTTAAGCCCAAATTTCCTATCTAGGTATGCACCAGATTGCACAATTTCAAGTCCAAAAATGCAAAAGCTCCCAACCGTGGGAGGGGGGACACCCCGCTCCCACACCCTGCCCCCGCCCAGTCATTTCGCTCACTTGGGCTTGGTCGCTTCGCTCCCTTGCAATGTCTCACTGGCTCAAAGTTGCATGTGAGAGTGGTTGGGCATGAGCCCCTACACAAAAAAAATCGTGAGTCCCCTAAGGACTTTGCCCCCCCAATCCAAAACTGCTTCCGGCGCGCCTGAATACCATTCATAGTTGCACACATTCGTCAATGATTCTATAGGAAGAAACGGTGGACGTGTGTTTACAGGTCACAAACCCTATTCTATCTTGTGACTTGCCCGTCCTTAGTTTTGATAATTTTATTGATTGTTTGAATCGTGTGTCGTCTGTTCTGTGACTCTTGATCTGTTGGATTGTCTGCAGCTTTAGCTAGAAGATATCCAATCACCACCATCATGGCCCGTTTGATGCTGGCCGGTCTGTTGTTATGCCTGCTCCATGGGTCGCATGCACAAACTCGAACAACGCAAGGATGTGAGTATTACATTATTAAAGGGATGCAGTAACATTGTAAAACTCAACAACTTACTCTTAGTTGTTTTCTCATATAGTCAGGTTTACTATGTAATGTTGTTAACTTTTTGGGGAATCTGTATAGTATAAGAAGTCAGAAAAACCAATGTTTACAATTTCGTGGAAGCATACATGGCGGCCATTTCGGATTTTCAAAATGGCCGCCATAACAGTTGGTGTTTCTCAATACCTCAGCTTCCATGTGGCCTACAGTTATGATTTCAACGGCTAAACATATTTTCAGGGACGAGGAAGCCAGTGGTACAATGTAAAATAAGTCAAATATAACCACAAAGCAGCCATCTTAGATTTTCAAAATGGCCGCCTTGGAAATCAGTGTTTTTCAATACATCAGCATCCAAGTGGCTTAGAGTAATAATTTAATGGCTAAACATACGTTTTCAGGGATGAGGAAGCCAGTGGTATAAAGTAAAATAAACTAAACATTACCAAAAAGCGGCCATATTGTATTTTCAAAATGGCCGAATTGAAAATGGGTGTTTCTCAATATCTCAGCATCCAAGTGGCTTGAAGTCATAATTTTAATGGCTAAACATACATTTCCAAGGATGAAGAAGCCAGTAGTATAACGTAAAATAAGCTTAACATAATCATATATCAGATTATAATGTTAATTTTTATTATAATAGATGTTCTTAATGCTTCAGAACTTCAGTGTGCAGCACGTCATACCTTTAGCGTGTCTAGGCAGCGTCTTGGATTACTTTAGAGTATAATCTTTACATGTCATAATCATCATCCTCATCACTGTCACTGGTCGGCAACATGTCTTTCTTAGAGTCCTCATCATTCTGGCACTGAGTGCTGCACTGGTAGAGATCTGTGCATGATAAATTATTGGACCTGCAAGAGCATCAATATGTTGCACTGGTATATCTTATCATATCGATGATGGCCTTGGGGCTGGGAGGACCTCAGTTGTGATTGGCTTCAACTGATCACCTGCTGCAGTGGATCTAGGAACTGCTGCAGCTGCGCGCTGATATATATTGAGAAACACCCATTTCCAAGGTTGCCATTTTGAAAATCCAAGATGGCCGCTTTTTGGTCATGTTTAGCTTTAATATTTAACATTGTACTACAGGCTTCCTCATCCCTGACAATGCATGTTTAGCCATTAAAATAACGTCTCTAAGCCACTTGGAAGCTGATATATTGAGAAACACCCATTTTCAAGGCGGCCATTTAAACAATCCAAGATGGCCGCTTTGTGGTTATGTCTAGAATATTTTACATTGTACCACTGGCTTCTTGATCCCTGAAAATGTCTGTTTAGCCGTTAAAATCATGACTCTTGGCCACTTGGATGCTGAGATATTAAAGTGATCCAGGTAAAGGGATCACTTTAAAAAACACTGCTTTTTAAGGCGGTCATTTTGAAAATCCAAGATGGCCGCTTTGTGGTTATGTTCATCCTTTCCCATCCTTGTAAATATATGTTTAGCCCGCGTTAAAATCATGACTCTTGGCCACCGGGAAGCTGATATATTGAGGAACACCAATTGTTATGGCGGCCATTTTGAAAATCCAAGATGGCCGCCATGCATGCTTCCGGCAAAGTGTAAACATTAGTTTTCTGATTCCTTGTACTATACAGATTCCAAATAGGTTTGCAAATTCCCACCCCCCTCCCCCCCCCCCCCCCCAAAAGTTCACGAAGCCTAAAATCGTGACATAATGAACCTGACTAATACCTTGCGTATTCTTATTACCTAAAGTAGCATGGAACATATTTTGGTTTTCCACACCTCCCTTCATATATACGAATGAAGTGTTTCGATTTGTAATCATCCTCTAGAAAGTTATACATGTGTACAAAGTCAGTGCAATGAGTAAAGCGGATATCACTTTGCATTTCTCCCAATCTTTATCTTTGGTCATATAGCATTAATTTGCCCTGAATTTGTACACATTACTTAGTGGACATAATATTGTATCATAGAAATAAACATGTTATCATCCAGTTGTCAGTTTTTGCACATGTCAACAAAGTTACTACTAGTAGTTCCTTCTAAATATTATTACATTCTTCAGTTGACTTGTTTCATTTTGCAACCATAACATAATTTTTTTTTTATTTTAACGTGCGCCTCCCGTCTTCATCCATTCATTTTGCGTCTGTTAATCGCTGTTTATTTTATAAAAAAACTTTATGTTTTAATACATTTTTGGAAATTAATCATTATAACATTTTTCGAGCAATGAAATGGTTTCATGGGAACGTCCCCCATTCAAGGGTCCTTGTGGCTCAATAGTGATTGAGCACCGGTCTAGCAGTCCGAAGGTCTTGGGTTCGATTCCCGGCGAGCCCGGGAACATTTGTCCAGGGGGTAGTAGTCCTAGAACCAAACCAGCCAACTGCATCTTGAAATCAGGCTCATTCTTGCAATCTTAATTGTAATAATCAACGTTTCATTTCTTTACCCATTTCCTATTTCCCAGCCTGCCCGACCACAAATGCCTGTAACGGCAATGGGGCATGTGTAGACACGGGTCTGTATGGGTACTACACGTGCCAGTGCACCTACCGCTATACTGGTGACACCTGTGCCGAACTAGGTTATGACGGTAAATTAGTTTTCCCACCTTCCCCGTGCTTTCACGGGCACAACTATCAATGTTCTACAAAAAAGTGAATAACAAAATTGTGATTTCGATTACATCAAACCAAGGAAGTGTACAACACGGAGGAGTCAACAGCACAGATAGATAAGACTATAGGCTATTTAATGGACACTTGCAAATTCATTATTTCCCCTGGACACTTTTATTAGTGGCTTGGACGAGCTACCTCAGAACATCATCGAACTGCCCTCTTTGGAGCAGTTCAAGGTGGCTCTTTTTAGTGGCTCCATTTGGTGGCTCCATTTAGTTCCTTTTCAGGAACTCTACCCTCATCTAGATGCTGGACAGGCGTTGATGAGTATTACCATAAAACTAGAATCACTCCGTTTTCTCTGACCTTTCCTCATTGTACGTGAAGAACAAAGTATTTTGCCCATGATCAGGTTTTGATATACCCAGTGGATCATTAAACATTCAAACAATGCTTTCAGCGACATAATAATTGACTATTTTTACTTGTGATGTCATATGTTATTGTTCTGCAAACTAATCAGTATCATTGCATTAATTTCCCTGTTGTGGTGTAAATTAAAAAAGCGTGGTTGTTTGAAGCAAAATATCCACCACTGCATTTCGGTGGACGCGGAGTCAGTTCGTTCACCCCAATGCGTATGACCTATATAAAGTCGATTTGTTTACTCCTCAATCTTTGTTTTTATACCTCATCATTTAATTAAAAACAAATGTATTCTCTTATTACACAATGTTATTTTGTAGACATTTGCCCGGCGGTGGACATGTCTTCACTGTAAACGCCGTACGGGAAAGCATAAACTACCCTGGTGTAGTTCCGGATAGTTCAAGCTGCTACTTCCTCGTCAACGTCCACGGAGCGACTAGGACCAGAATTACGGTGGATGCTTTCGGTTTTGAAGAGGGCAAAGACCTTTTGGGCTTAGGCGAGGGCCTGATAGTAGACTTCACTTCCAATACTTACGTGACTTACGACAACGCTAATCCATTAACAGACGGAGTTCTAGAGTCTGCGCAATTCTGGTTCGATATGTACACCGACAAAAACATTAAAAGTGCTGGTTATCGCATACAGTTCAATGCAGGTGAGTATAATCAGTTATTTCTTCCGTCGTTAGGCATGTTGGTGTCTTGTCGCAGAAGCAATACTATTGTCAAACTTCGCCAATAGATGATGTATGACAGATAAAGGGATATAGTACATTTTTGGTCAAACATAATTCAATTGACTAAAACTGGTAATACAGGGGTGGCCAGGAAAAAAAAGGACGGGGGAAACTCAGATGATATAGAAACATAACGTCTAGGTTCAGTAAATAGATAATCTTTTAAAAGAAAATAAAGAAAAGAAGCCATGAACAGTCATTTTGGTCGAGCAGTTTTAGTTTCAGTGTTTGTCAAGTTGTAAAATCGGTACCTAATAATCCCGAGAAAGTTTAACCAATTCACACATTTAACCCCATCACACCTCTCCCTCCATTTCACCACTCGTTATAAAGTTCAATCATAATATATTGCGATAACCTAGCTGACATGGCTGCCATGCAAAAGACAAAAGGTCACGTGACTTCCTACATGTCCTAAGCGTGTCACCGATAAATTTTTTTTATAAAAAATGCGCAAGACTGGTAAGAAAAAAAGCAACAAAGCGGGGCATTCATCTTCATGCGTTCTCGAGCGTGTCCGGACTACTACCCCCTGGACAACCACCCCCCGGACGATTACCCCCCGGACAACTACCCCCCTAGGACAATTACCCCCCCGGACAACTACCACCCGGACAATTACCCCCCTAGGACAATTACCCCCAAGACAATTACCCCCAAGACAATTACCCCCCAAGACAATTACCCCCCAAGACAATTACCCCCCAAGACAACTACCCCCCAAGACAACTACCCCCCGGACAACTACCCCCCGGACAATTACCCCCCGGACAATTACCCCCCCGGACAATTACCCCCCCGGACAACTACCCCCCGGACAATTACCCCCCGGACAACTACCCCCCCGGACAACTACCCCCCGGACAATTACCCCCCGGACAACTACCACCCGGACAATTACCCCCCGGACAACTACCCCCCGGACAACTACCCCCCGGATTATTACCCCCCAAGACAACTACCCCCGGATAATTACCCCCCGGATGATTACCTCCCAGAAAATCACCCCCCGGTCGATAACCCCCCGGACAACTACCCCCCTGAAATATTCCCCCCCCCCCCCCTCCCCACTCCCCAAGACACCACCCCAAGACAAAATATGTGATCTCTCAAGCCGGTAGCCTGGATTTTTCAAGGCGGTGGGTTTGGGCTTTGGGGGTGCCTATATTCAAAAACGGGACCAAGACAACTGGTTGAGTCGTGTAAGTGTGTGTGTGTGGGGGGGGGGGGGGGGGGGGGCGGGTCTGTCGCTGATTTAGACCACTGTTTTAGTTTTGTAAGCAGGGAGTTGGGGTCGTCAAATGTCAAATGGGCCGATTGCTGCCCGAGACCGAGAACGATAAAAAGTGGACCTTTCTGAATGGGGGGGAGGGGGGGGGGGGGGGGGGTTGAGGGTGGGTGTGTGTACGCACCCAAAGCACCCCCATGCTACGGGACTGCCAATACACGAATATACTTCAGACATCGTACGATATTGCAATCCGAAATGTAGGTAAAACCACCTGTGCGGCATCCGGTGCATTTGTGACCTAGGCGTATCACATGTTTGATATGTTTTTCGGTCAATTTTGTAAGCTTTTAATTCGTTTCAATAAGCGTGTCATTTCATTTTCACTAAATTGAGCTGAAGGTTTGGAATTTTTGTTGAAAATTGCACTGGGGGTCATAGGCGATTTAGCTGCTTCGATCAAGGTGATGTACCTCGGTTTTATCATTCAATTAAAATAAACTCGGCTAGTTGCATTTAGTGTGGTTTGCAAAATCAAAGTGATATTATCATGTTCGATTCCCAGGTTTCCCACGACCGAGTTAAAGGGAGTGTTGAGTTTTGGGTAGAGAGGGCGCGTAGACGACGTGGTTTTTTTTGTGAGGTAATGAAATACTGAGTGTAAAATTTGAAAGAGCATAATATTTAATTAATAACATCATCTTTGTTTGATCAATATCGGTTCAGAGACGGCTGAAATATCCATAAATATAACAATTTGTACGTAGTACGGGCGCCTGGCATACTGAGGTGGGTGTATACCGTGATGGGTAACACTTTATAGCCCTATAGGCTTTAACGGCAAACACACTTATAAAAAAAAACACAATATCATACTTTTAAATAACATATCTCGGTTCATACTTACGAATTATGTTATGCCATGGGCATCAATGATCCAAATCGTAAAATGTCTGATGCTCCATTCGTTTTATTTATACTGAAATTTACTATAAAACTGGCAAGATTACAGAAGTGACGAAAATGGTTTTCCGAATTTGTTCGCTGCATGCAATATCAGGTGATCAAAAACTTGTCGGCAATGCACCCCTGTCTACGTACCATGTGAGTACGGTACATACAGTCCCTGGCGCCTTATTGTATTAGTCAACCGATCGCCCCGCGCCATGCGCTATGCATTGCCGACGAGTTTTCGGTCACCTGACATTGCATGCAGCGAACAAAGACGAAGGAAATAACAGTCATCATCATCATCATCATCAATTTGAGGTAAGTTATCATTCTTAT
The DNA here is from genome assembly GCA_037951105.1 of Echinarachnius parma. Lineage (NCBI taxonomy): Eukaryota > Metazoa > Echinodermata > Echinoidea > Clypeasteroida > Echinarachniidae > Echinarachnius > Echinarachnius parma. Next base: position 12,893 of record JBAMJV010012747.1, read on the forward strand.
CATTCTTTTGCGAACAAATTAAATAGCAAGGCAAGGTAGGGTTGAAGGTTTAATTCATGTCTAGAACTAAAAAAAAAAAAAAAATAATAATAGATGTAAAGTTCTTGAAACCACCCGTCGCAAAATTTCTCCAAATTTTGTTAGACGTCTCGTCTTCACAGCGCCGTCCTACGGACGGCGCTGATCACAGCTAGGGCTCCAGGGTGTATTAGAGAATTTTGAACCAGCCGTTCAAATTTGGTTTTAAATGCTTCCCTCTTTTCAAATAGGTTACAAATAGGGAGGTTTCATAGTTGTTGGTTATTTCTCTATCTAAGTCACTAGTTCAACAACTCATCACATGCACAATATTTTATTCAAAATGGTTGAAACCAATTTCGGTGTACAGAGAGCGCCGTTTTTAACGGCTCTTTTTGATGATACATGATCGGTTACTACGCATTGGTAATTTTGTGGTTCCTTTCTAGTTATAAACTATTTAGTTTTGTAATGTAATGATGCAGGGTTTTGGTACGAAAATTCTTTGACCGGAAAACTGTACTCTCCTTACCAGTACTCAACTATCCCTTTAACGGTAACCGCACCACCCCGCAACTCACCCCCGCGCGTTCGCGCGATTACCAGGAATGAGTTATATTAATCCGCCATGGGGCATAATGTAGTTACTACATACATACATACTGTATGTTTTTATTCAATAAAGCTCAGTTGAAACTTGCAAGTTATACTCAGAATGAAGTAGACGTGAGTTTTATTTCTCTCCTGATCCACATTGCGCCAACGGATTTCCCGGAGGGTGGTTTACGAAATACGTTTTAAATCGAAATGCAAACAAAATGTTTCCACATAATCAATATATGAATTACAATGCTGAAAACGATTTTGAACTACTCAATACTACTGCGGTAACAAAATTTGCAAAATTGAATGCACACAATGCACCCGGGGGACGAGAAGGG